>CM041297.1:72473272-72714720 GCA_023052935.1 Piezodorus guildinii | reverse complement strand
TTCTTTTCTTTTTAGTCTTGTATGGGGGTTCCAGTCGTTTTTTGGGGCTAGTAAAAAGCCGAGAAACCGGACTGTGTCTGAGGAAGGAAGCGGTAGGGAAATTTTAAAATTTTAACCGTTGGACGGAAAATTTTCGTCGAAGGGTGAATGTAACGTGGTGCATTTGCTTTCGTTCCCCTTTAAATGCGCCAAGCATTGCACCAGTCTTCGACAAGGGAAAGGTGCTTTTGGGATTTAGCGAGCTGCTTCAGGATGGGAAATTTGGATGAAAAAAAGGCTGTTTTCATCAGCAAATGTTCCCAAAAAAAGGTATTGGGGTCGGTAGGGATATCGGCGGGAAGAGGATGTAGAGGACGGGTCCAAAGACGCTCCCTTTGAGGAACGGGGGCCCTAACAGTATATTGTTCGGAAAATTGGGAAACCCACAGCGAACTGGGGAAGGAGCGGTTGGATAAATAGGATCGGAGGTTAGGTATAAGGATTGGGGTTTAAATGGGTTTTGAGCTTAAAGAGCAGTCCCGGGTGCCACACCCGGTCAAAAGCTTGAGCTATGTCCAGAAAGGCACCCGAACAATACTCCTTGCACTCAAGGGCGGAGGAAATGTGGTCTACAACTCGGAGTCCTTGCTGAACCGTGGAATGTTGAGGACGAAATCCGAACTGATGTGAAGGAAAATTTTGAAATTTGGCTAGGATTCGTTTTAGTAGGAGCTTTTCGAAAATTTTTGAGAGGATCGGAAGTAGGCTGATAGGTCTGTAAGATGACGTGTTGTTAGAAGGTTTGCCTGGTTTTAGGAAAAGGATCATAGTTGAATGTTTCCATAAGAGAGGAAAATAGGTAGTGCGTAGGATACAGTTATAGAGATATGTAAGGAATGTAATGGCTTTAGGTGGAAGTTGTCTTAAGATTTGGGGAGTAAGGAGATCGTATCCAGGAGATTTGCGGAGAGGAAGCTTTTTAAGAAGATATCTGACCTCAGAGGGATTAACTGCTTTAGGTGGTAAGGATAGTGGCATTGGTGACGTGAGGAACTCTTCAACTGCTGCAGTATGGGTTGGATTAAGCTCTGGATGAGGAGTAAAAACTTTGGAAAGGTGCTGTGCGAATTCCTCGGCCTTATGCTTGTCAGAAGCAGCCCAGGAACCATCACAGCGCCGGAGAGGATGGGAAATGGTGTGGGATTTTAGGATTCTCTTCGTGACATTCCACAGGGAATTGTCACGAGTCGAGAGAGAGGAGAGGTAGGTATTGTAGGATTGGGAACGGAAGATCGCCAACTCCCGCTTTAATTTTCTACAAAAAAAATTATAGGAGCGGCGATCTTCTGGGTGGCGGGTGCGTTGCCATAATGTTCTAGCTCGACGTTTGCTGTTGATGAGGTCTGTCAGGTGTTGTGGTAAATGGCTTTTGTAAGGAATTATTTGGGATTGTTTGGGAGAGGAGGCAGTCCAGGCGGCTTGTTGAATAGCGGTTGTAAAGGAATATACGGCGTCGTCAAGGTCATTTGGGGTTTTGAGAATCACTCTGAGGTCAATATCATTAGTGAGAATTTCGCGGAAGAGGTTCCAGTTGACAGGGCCCCTAATGAATGACGGTGGGATAGGTTTAGGAATAGGTGTTATGGATACATTTAGAATCAATGGACTATGATCAGAGGATAGTTCATCAAGGCGAGCTATGGAAAAATTCAGAGAGTCTAATCCGCTGTGGATGAAGAAGTCGAGGATGTCAGGATTACGGTTAGGATCTGTTGGCCAGTAGGTAGGAGAATCGGGAGGTAGGAGATGAAAGCGTCGGGAGTTGAGTGCAGACTGCAATGTCCGTCCACGAGAATTGGTGGTTCTAGAACCCCACTGTTGGTTCTTAGCGTTTAAGTCTGCACCCAAAATGAAGTGATTACCCAAGGAGTATGAGGAAGGATCCAAATTGGGCAGAGGAAATGGGATGTTTAGGAGGGCAGTATGCTGATGCGATGATAAGCGGAAAGGAAAAGGTTTTGATAACGATGGATGTTGCTTGTAGGTAATCGTGGACGGAAATTGGGTGTAAGTGATGGGTGAGGGATCGGCGGACTATGACAGCAGTACCGGCATGGGCTTTGCCGTCTGGATGGTCTGTCCGGTATGTCGTGTATCCTGGTATTTTAAAGTACTGTTTAGTGGTTAGTCTAGTTTCAGTAATGAGTGCAACATCAATGTTTTTGTCCTGCAGTACGGCTGTAAGTTCGTCAGTGTGAGTTCTAACACCATTCGCATTCCAAAGGAGAATGGATAAGGAATTAGGTGAGGTCATTTATGGTTTTTTTAAGGCAGGAATGAGATTTGTTACGAGATTCGTAAGGAGTGATATTAGGGGCATAACAAGGGATTTAATTTCGGAAATAAAGGATGTCATCAAACTGGTAAGGTCTGTGGCGTTTGAAGGAGGAGGAATATGAGAGATTTGTGGTGGATTAGGATTCTTAGGATTGGTTACATTTTGAGAAAGAGGTATATGTGGAATGGATTGAGGTACATTTTGTAGTTCCGGCAGGGCCACGGCTTCAGTACTTTGATTCCCACCTCCAAGTAAGTGGGCAAATGATAAATTGGCATCAATAAGTTTTGAGGGTTCTCTTCTATTTCTTACTTGTCTTGCTGTTTCATCCAGTACTTGAGGTTTTTGAAACCTGGTCCTCAGCTCCTTATAGATTTGGCATCCTTTATAGTTGGCCGGGTGGTCCTTCAGGCAATGAGCACATACAGCTGGTGTTGATTTTGGTTTTGTACACTCCACAGACTTGTGCTGTTCACCGCATTTCACGCATCGAGGTATGTGATGACAATAACTTTTAGTATGACCATATGCTTGACAATTATGGCACTGAATTATCTCTCTCTTTGTGTAAGGTTTTTCAACTCTTACACTGGAATAGTACAATCTATTGAGGTCATAGATTTTTTCAACTCCTTCAGCTGGTTCCAAATCCACAAAAAAGAGAGGTAGAGGAATTTTATCCTTTAGGACGTTAGTGACTTGCCGCACTTTATAGCCCATCTCCGTTAGTTCTTATTTAATAGCTTCAACTGGTGTCGAGGGGTGTAAGTTTCTGATTACAACCCTTAAAGCTCTCTCTTGGCGTAGCTGATAGGTATGGAAATCTGCTTTGGTTTCAGTTAGGTATTTCACTATTTTTCTATATGTCTCGGCAGTAGTAGGAGATATTTTGGTATCATTGATTCTACTCATACAGTAGTAGCTGGTAGATTCGGTAATTTTGTTCAATTGCGCACACAACAACTGGAAATTTCTAATATTTTTGACAAATATTGGAGGAGGCCGTGGTTCACTAGGTATAGGAGTAGATTCCATGTTTTCTTTTTCATTATGTAAAATCTGAAAAGGATTTGGGGTGAAAAACGGCGATTCGTCAGTCATCCCTTGTGACGATGTGCCAGGTTGTGGTTCAGATTCTGAATTAGTACCGGAAGGGGTTGCTTGTAGATTTAATCTTTTATTAGTATCACGGCGGGGTCTTTGTTTTGTAGGTGACGGGATTGAACCACTAGATCTAGATCTTTTGGTTGAAGCTTTGGAGGACATTACTTGATGATAATATCGCATTTCATGTATAGAAAGTAATTAAATAATAACCAGATGTGGGAAAAAAAACAACAACTTAAAAAAGTTAAGCAAGACCAGCCTTGCCGGGCTATTGGCAATCAGCTGATATGAAGAGGTGACTCAGCATTCACTTTACACTGTAAATTATATCACAACTTACCGCTGTTTGCTCCAATAATAACTGTTGTTGTTATCCTGAAGTCTGATGATGTTTTCAAGACTGTGCTGAAGTGAAATCCAACTGTAAAAGCAAGAAATCTGAGAGCCGACTTGAAATATGACTGCTATACTCACGCGCATGCGCAGAACTTAACAAAAGGTACTAAAGGACATTTATTACGAAATTGATTTTTTTACATATTTGTATTCTAATCATTTAGTTCTATCTAAACATTCTATTTGATGTTATCTAATGAAATCTCAAGTCCTTAAAAAAACGCGATTTAGAAATGCGGCAATATTCTAAAAGTACTAATTACAAACTTATTTTCGTTCCAAATCATTCTAAAAAAATTCATTTCATAACTTTAATATGATGTTATTATTAAAGTAAAAAAATAATTCTAAATTTTAAGGAAAAAAGACCCAAATTAGCTGGTGTGATAATATAGTAATGAGAGATTTTCGCGCTTCCCGTAAAATTTCCAAGAATGGATATAGTACCTTTTGGAAATCAACGCCTCATATGTTGTGATGAGGGAGGTTATAGTTATTCAGTGTTGTCCCCTTACAGTTTCGTAAATATCCTTCTATACAGTACTAAAGATTTTATAAAAAAATATTACGTACCAAAAGGTAAGTTGTTATAAAAAATAGAAAGTTGTTATAATCCGTAAATTTTCATGGTTATTAATTATTTCTACTTTTAGATCATTTCATGAAAGCAGATGTTAGGCCTCCCATGGAAACTAAATTAAACTTTTAACGCTCGAAAAAAACTAATTTTACTTTTTCGAAGAATTTTTTTTTTATTTTTTAAATTTTTTAAAATATTTTTATTGAAATTTACAACTGTATTTTGTAATACAACAAGTAAATATGTTAATAATGATAAAATACATGAAAAAAACGCGAAGAGAAAACGCCCATTGGCATCACTCCACTAAGTAACTAAACTAGAAGGTCTCGAGGCCATCTTCTTTTCAGGCGCCTCGTAGGATTGTCAGGAATTGAAGAGGAAGCAAGAATTGAAACTAGAGGATTAGAGTGGGAGTGGAGTTTGTCATGGAAGGATTGATACTTGGTTCGGACCAAATCAGCAACATATGGGATGTTAAGGTCTTTATGGATGAGTTTATTTGTGACAAAGTAAGGAGCATTGAGGATTTTTCGAAGGATTTTGGATTGTAAGGATTGAATACGGGAAGAATTTGATGGTTTCGTAGAGCCCCAATGCTCAACTCCGTAAGTCCAGATAGGCCTTATGATGGTGATATAGATGAGCCTTTTGTAGATAAGTGGAAGGTTGGAGCGTCTGTCCAGTAAGTGTTGTAGTAACCGAAAGCGACGGGCAGTTTCTTGTCGTTTCAGTCGTGTATGGGGATTCCATGTTAGACGTTTGTCAAGTAGTAGTCCTAGGTAGCGGATCTGTTCAACTGGAACAAGCGGAATATTATTAAAGGAAACTGTAGGGCAGGATGTCATAGGTTTACGACGAAGGGTAAAGGTAATTTGGTGGGATTTGTTGGCATTGATTTTGATTCTCCAATTCTGACACCATATCTCAAGCTCTCTGATATGGGATTGAAGAGTTTGAGAGGCAATAGTAGGATCGTTATTGACTGATAACACACAAGTGTCATCAGCATAGGTAGAAAGGAAAGTGTTGGGATGGGTTGGGATATCAGCTGTATAGACTGTGTAGAGGATGGGTCCAAGGATACTACCTTGAGGGACACCAGCAGACTGAGTAAAAAGGGATGAATAGGAACTATTGTGGTTTATTTTGAAGGATCTTTCAGAGAGGTAAGACTGGATGATGAGGTAGTATGTAGGTGGAAGGAATTTTCGGAGCTTGTAAAGCAGTCCTGGGTGCCAAACTCGGTCAAAGGCCTGTTATACGTCGAGGAAGGCTCCCGTGCAGTACAATCCACGCTCCAATGCTGAAGAGACAACATCCACCACACGATGACATTGTTGGATGGTGGAGTGGGATGAGCGAAATCCAAACTGGTGATCCGGGATTATCTGAAACGTCTCTAGGATAGGATAGAGTCGTTTAAGGATTAGTCTTTCCAGGATTTTACCCATAATGGGTAAAAGAGATATAGGACGGTAAGAGGAAGGGAGTTCCAGCGGCTTTTTAGGTTTAGGGATCATTTTAACAATGGCTAACTTCCAGGATTTAGGAAAATATGTGGTTCGGAGAACGGCATTGTAAATATAGGTAAGGAATAGAATGGATTTTCTGGGAAGTTGTTTTAGAATATTGGGAGTGATTAGATCGTGTCCAGGAGCTTTGCGGGAAGGTAATCTGTGGATTATGTTTGAGATTTCTGAAGGATGAAATGCTTTGGGAGGGAGGGCCAATTGGAGTGGAATATCCAGCTCTGCTTCAACGCACTCAAGGTGATGGTGATTAAATATATTAGGATGCGGATTGTAGGTTTCAAAGAGGTGCTGAGCGAATGTTTGGGATTTTTCTTCATCGGATCTGGTCCAGGATTGAGATTCATTGAGGAGAGGATGATTAAAATCTTTGAACTGAAGTAATTTCTTAGTGGTAGTCCAAAGTGATTTATCAGTCGTAGTGAGATTTTCTGTCGTATTCAGTATGTTTTGAATTTTGAATTTCCTGATTTCTGCTTTAAGTTTGTTAGTCAGAGTGGTATAAATAGTTTTGTCAACTGGGTATCTAGTCCTATGCCACTTCGATCTAGCTCTTCGTTTTTCCCTTAATAAGATTCGAATGTGCTGTGGCAGGTTAGTCTGTTGAGTGTTATTGTTGTAGGTGTTTGTAGTGTTATCACGTATGCTGCTACCTATTGAGTCAGTAAGTTGTTCTACGGCTCTGTCAATATCTAGTTTAGTCTTTAGTGAGATTCTTAAGTCCAGTTTTGTCTCCAAGTCTGTCCGAAATCCGTCCCAGTTTACTCGTCCAAGGATCAATTTAGGAGGGGTTGGCCTAGGAACAAAGCCCGAATGCAAAGAAAGCAGAACTGGACTGTGGTCGGATGAGAGGTCATTCAAGGATTTAACAGATGTATGTGAGGAGGAAAGCTGGGAGGTGACGAATATATCTAGGATATCAGGATGTTTTTTTGGGGATGTAGGCCAGTAAGTGGGATTCATGGGCGAGAGGATGGAATAGCTGTTTGAAGATGAAACACGGGAGAGGATATTTCCACGGGTATTGGATGTTCGACAACCCCATCGTTGGTGTTTAGCATTATAGTCTCCTCCAGCAATAAAGCGCGGTCCGAGGGAAAGGAATAAGGAGTTGAGGCAGTTAAATGAAACGGCATTACCTGGAGGACAGTATACAGCTGCGAAAGTTACATGAGAAGGATGATTTGAAATGGATACAGAGGTCGATTGTATAGCATCAGTTGGAGTAGAAGGGACATAGGAATGTGAAATGGATTTATGAATAAGGATGCAAGAACCCGCATGGGCAGTGTTGTCTGGGTGGTCAGTTCTGTAAGTAATATAGTCTCGTATGTAAAAACGTGATCGTTGAGTGAAATGTGTTTCAGTCAGTAGTGCTATATCAATATGGTTGTCATGGAGGAATATGTCGAGTTCGTCACGGTGTTGAAGTAGGCCGTTAGCGTTCCACAAGAGGACAGCTAGGGGCTTTACACTCATCGTTGGAAATTAAATGGGATTTCAGAAAGGATTCGCGTGAGAAGGGTGATAAGAGGTTTGATAGTTTCTTGAAGGTCCAAGAGGAAGGAATTCAAGATGGAAAAAATGTCAGGAGGATTTGAATTAGGAGAGGGGTGAGTATGAGATGTTGGAGGAGGATTGTTGTTTGTGGGTTGTACCCGTCGAGGGGTACGAGGAAGTTCGTTCTGGGATGATAGAGGAGGCGGATTTGGTTTTGTGTGGACAATAGGACGGGGTGGAACTTGGTTTGATTTTTCTGTTGGTAATTTGGCCTGTAAGGGCAGATGATGGGAGGGAATCGGTTGGAGCGGAACTTCAGGCTGAGGTTGGGAGTTTTGAGATCTGGGTTGGGGTTTTGGAGGCGCCTGTCGTCGAGGCTGTTGATTTTGCGAGGTGATTGTAGAGAGAGGTGTTGTGGCTTTTACCATGTTGGTTGAGGTAGTCGTCTGGTGAGTGATGTTACCTTGGCGTTGATTGAGGTCTGGGAAGTTCAAAGAGTCAGCGACAGGAGCCTGCGTATAATTCTTCTGTTCAGTGATTTTTAACTGCAGGCTATGAAATTTTTGTTTGTATAGATTTTTATAAATCGCACATCCTTTGTAGCTGGCAGGGTGTGCTTCGCCACAGAGAGCACATTTTGCCGGCCCATTTCTTGATTTCGGGCAGTTTTCAGATGTGTGCGGGCCGGCACATTTGACGCACCGGGCCTGATGGTGACAATAGGACTTGGTGTGTCCTAAATTTTGACAGTTTGTGCACTGGACTATTATTGATTTTTGTCTGGGCTGTTCAAAACGGATGACTGAGTATAATAGCCTCGTCACCTGAAATATATCCGGGTTGTTTTGTGCTGGCTCCAAATCCACGAAAAATAGTGGAAGGGGGTATTTTTCAGAGGGGTGTAAGACGCAAGTAACGTGTCCAGCGGTATGGCCTATCTCTTCCAGGGCTCTTTTAATTGCGTCAGTGGGGGTCGTTGAGTGGAGTCCCCTTAAAACCACTCGGTATGATTTTTCCTGCCTTAGCTGGTAGCAGTGGAAGTCGTAGTTCTTGGTAGATTAATAGGTTACGAGCTTTTTGTAATTTTCTTTTGAGTTAGTATTTATCTTGATATCGCTCAGTCTGGAAAAACATCTAAAGTTTGGCTGTCCGATCAAGTTGGCGATTTCTTGACCAAACGTAATGAAATTTGATATATTATTAACGAATATGGGTGGTGGCTCCGGATCAGAAAACCCCTGGGGCCCCGGGATGACGTGTGAGTTGTTCGCTGCAACAGTATTGTTGCCGGTTGAGGTCGATGGTGCTGCCGCTGAAGACGGTGTGGTGGTAGATGTAGACGGCGCCGTATGCTCATTTTTGATGGCTGCAGTGGTACTGCGTGTTTTTGGTGGAGAATTTATTTGGTTAGAAACCTGTTTGGTTTTGGCCGCTTTATTTTTTTTCTTATTCGGAGAGTCTCCAGGTCCAGGATTTAAAGCTCTTTGCCGTTTCTGACGCGGCTTCAAATATTGAGAATCTGACTCGCTAATTTCCGAGAAGGGCGTTTCCTCTGCCGAGTCGTCACAGGAAGTATTCATGTCGAGATCCATGAATAAAATTAGAAGAATTAAGAGAAAAAAAAAAACTTTTAATATTAATTTACCTAAATAAAGAAGAAAAATCTAGCTACTATATCTATTTACAAAAATATATACATATCAATTGAAACATATTGAATAATTAAACTAAATAAATTAAACATATTGAAAAAAAAGTCTTATGGTAGAATAAAAAATGTCTTTAGAAAAATAAATAAAAAGTCTTGAGTAAAAAAAAAAAAAAAAAGTTAAACTTAAATATTTACACAAAATGTTTATATTATTAGTCGTAGATGACAGGAGACTCGAACTAGACCTTGTAAACATGAAAAGGATTAGGACTTATCTTCTAGGAGCCTCGCTCCCCCCACTCCAGGCTGCCACCAGTCTATAATTTGCTTTAGTGAAATAAGTGCACTCACCTCAGTATTAACGATTGTTAAGTGTTCAGTGGGTTAACAATTCACCATTCACAAAGTTTGAAGGCTGAAGATTCAGTGACTTCGAGCTAATAAGGTAAAATCATGGAGCGATACGTAAGTTGAACACCAGTAGCGGCCATGACAGGTATAACTTTTTTCTTTCGAAGAATATGCCCGAATTTAATATTTTAAAGACGTTTTTAATTATTTGTTTTTATACATTGGTTTTTATTTCATGAACTAAATTAAATCCCCCTACTAGTCCATATGACCAAGTCTCGAAAAAAGGTCTGTGTGTGGTAAGTCAGCGCAATACCGAAAAGCCTTACGAAACTGAAATTTCGTATTTAAGACAACCATATGCCCGAGATGTTGCTGCAACATCTTGATCAAAATCGGCCTACCAACAAAGCCACTTAATACCATGATGTAAAATTTAACGGGCTTTAATATCACGTTTCATTGTGATGCTGAATAAATTAATTGACGATATGTTAAGTTTTCTTCATCTAAACTACCTTTAGTTTTGTCCATTATGAAAGATTAACCATATCATCCTAATAGCATTATTGATGAAGGACGGCTAAATATCCATGTTGGACGAATTTGATGACCAACTGAAGGATAAAAGAGAAAACTATTTTAATGTAATTTTTGTTTTTTTAATAATAATAATAAAAATATTTTTTTATTGCTTTTAAGATTTACATCTTTTAGCAAGAGGTTTGACATATATTTCATTTATACAAAATCATTTTTTACATTTAGTAAGGAAATATTATTAATATTGAAATAAGAGTTGAACTAACTACTTTAGAAACGACATTATAAGAAAAAAATAAATACCAATTAACAAAATAACTAAGAATATAAATCTTGATTAAATAATAAACAAAGAAACTTGAAGCAAAAAATAAATAATAATAATAAACTCAAGAAAATCGAACAAAAACAGTTTTAAATAATACATATCTTGATAACAATTTTATATAAACAAAAAGTAATGACATAACAAATGCATATAAATTTTGTACTAGTCGTTCGTAACAAAACTTCTTATCTTTAAAGCTTCTATTGAAAACAAAAATATATCGTTCAACTTCTTAAAGTTGTTAATTGTTAATAAGTCTCCTAAATTAAAATTTTTCATAACATACTTAAATAAATAGAATCTTCTGACTAGATCTAAAACTGGACACGATATTAGAAAATGTTGAATATTATAATAACCATCGGTATTACATAGAGGGCAAGACGTGCTGGGTTCAAATTTATAATATAATCCATTCACTATTATCCTCTGTGATTTCTCGCCTGCCAGTCTTGGTCGAGCGATTAACCTTATTTTGTTTATATTGCATCTAAGATTTAAATATTCCTCTCCGAGTTGGAAGTTGGTTTTATGACGATATATTTTACTGGAAGAGGAATTTTCAATAGCTTCTATATCCCTGGAATATAATTGATTAACCATTTTCTCAAACAGTTTGCTCTTTGAATTTTTTAAAACAGCTGGATCATTGAGAGCCCCTACTTCCTCTGAACCTATAAGAACCAGTGACCTACGAACTTCTGCAGTCCTGTTAAAAGGCACGTTTTTATTGGTTTATAGGTCTCTAAGTCTATTGTAGCATATTTTCGGAAGTCTGGTTTTTTAATAATGAGAACTGTAATATAGACGTATAATATACCGTTGGAAAGAAAAAGATTTTAGAAAAAATATTTCTGAAACATAAAGTTATAAAAGGTAATAAAAAGTGTGTTGAATAGGGAATTAACTTAATAATTAAAAAAATAATAAATTGGGTTGTGTCACATGAAATGTCCGTTTTCAAGGTAAAGGATTTTTATTAAAAATACGATATGAAAACAAGATAATTTTATTCGAAGTATTTACCTTCTTTTCCTACACATTTTTCCCAACGTGACACCAACTTTTTTATCCCTGAACTGAAAAACTCGGAGCCTTAAAGTGAAACAAAATCTGAAAACGCACTTTTCACTTGATCATAATTTTCAAAAAGTTTTCCTTTGACGAAGTTGTCTAAATTCCTAAATAGGTGGTAATCTGTTGGAGACAAGTAGGGAGAATATGGTGGGTGCGGAAGAACTTCGTAGCCCAGTTCTTTCAATTTTTGCACGGTATGTTTTGAAACATGGGGTCTTGCTGCCGCTCAGTGAGATCATGAGGTACCCATGTCTGGAAACGGTAGATGCACTTGCATTTAGTTGTGCTGAGAGTCCTTTAACTGTTTGGTAGGGGTTTCCTTCTACTGTATGTTTGAGGACATCGTTGTCTATTACGGACGGAGGTCTTCCTCGGGGCAAATTTTCCAAGTCGGTATCCCCAGCTGAAAACTTGGCAAACCAACGGCGAATGGTCCGTTCATCAACACTCCCTTCCCCAAACGCCTTGCAAATATTTCTAGCGGCCTCAGCTGCTGAATGGCCGAGTTTAAACTCGTACAAAAATATTACTCGAAAGTCGCGGGTTTCCATGTTCATATTTGAAGGTATACTAAAAAGTGGGTAATTGATTGGGAAGCTAATGTTTATAATACAAAGGTATTATAAACATTAGTAACTGTTTACTTTAAATATGTAAACATATTCGGAAAAAACAACAGAGACCTGCAAAATACTTTATGTATTTCAGAAACTATAAAAACGGACATTTCATGTGAAACAACCCAATAGTTATGATTTAGTCTAAATTATATGTATTCAACGAAAATGAATACACGTTTTATTAATATCAACTTAAAATATTTTTCAAATTGAAGTATATTTAATAGTTTTTAAATTGGTTTTTACAGTCAAGGTATATGAAATCGTTTGTTGCCCGCATCATATTTTTACAATATTTTTGTGTATTTTCTTAAAATTTAATATTTCCTTTATATTGCTACAAAATTATAGATTCCCAATACATTTTTTTTTTTATATCAATTTATCATGGTACATATTTATTTGTTGCATCAATGAAGTAGTTAATATCATTTGATAATAAAAGTATTTCCTGAATCGTAAACATCATTAGTAATTGCAGTAAACAATTGGACTGAAAATTGACTTTGGTATTTCAAGAGGCGTGGGTGTTAGGAGATGCCCTTGACAAGGACCGTGAGGTATGAGACGTCGCTGTCTTTGTTCTTCTGTCGGTTGAGTTACCGTTCGACATTGTCGGCTCAGCATTAATGTCGGTTCTATAGAATCCAGCTAAGTTCAGCCCTTGAAATGCATTGTCACCAGATCTGGATAGGTTTTCATAGTGATCAAAGAGGAGTAAATTATGTTATGGAATATGTTTTTAAGAATTATAAAGCAATAATTGAGGCAATTAAAAAAGAAAAACCTGCACCTCTGCAGCCCTCGAGGGGTCTTGGGCACAGTACATATAGAGATTCGTACTGTTTCTAGGCCAACGGCCGTGCAATGAGGTGATTAGGCCGAGATCACGTTCAACTGTCAGGTTTTTTTTCCCTAATTTGGGTACCCACTTTAAAGAGACTGCGTCTGCACCAAAAGGGTCTCGTACCCTAGGGTCGTCTCCGGCTGAATTAACAGAATAAACAATATTCTGTCATCGCCGAGTTTCGAACCCAGGACCCGGAGAATAGTAAACTAGCGCTCTTTAGTAGAATAGCATACCCCCGCTCCCTTGAGACAATTAATAAATATCCATAATATGTGTCGACAGAAAAACGTGAGTAAATAAGTTGATTTGGTTCTTAAACCAGGTCTTGACCATACATTGCACTTTGCTACCACCGTGATTAGAATAACACATTTTTTTTTTTTTTAATATTGTATTGAGGTTTTACAACTGTATATGCAATAAATACAACCAGTAAAAGTGCCGAATTATAATTAAGGGCGTAAAAAAGACTTGTTAAGAAAATACCTATGGTAGTATTTCAGTGTTTATTTAAGTTAATAGATCCCGAGGCCTCTTTCATTCTTCTCGGAGGGTTATCAGGAATATGTGAGGTTGATAGGTTGCGGACATGGGGATGTTTGTGGGTTGTGGGTTTGGAACTGAAATTGGTATATCTATTGTATTGTATAGACCTGCAAAAATAAGGGATATTAAGAATAAAACCTAATTTTATAATCACTTGAGGTTTCCTGATCAATTGTATCTTGCAAAACAGGTTGCGTGCTTGTGTATGAGTTAATTTTTATTAATTTTATCGTTGTGTGTACCAAACGTATTATAGGTATATATGCAATTTTTTCGCTAAATCGACTAAAGTGCAGAAAAACTTTATATTATCTATATTACATAACGTTTATTTGCAAAATTCCTTGACGAAATTGATAAAAACAACATTGATAAAAATCATTATATTCCTGCACAACTTCATGTTATTTAACGTTGCTTTTTCATTATCCTCATTGAAATAGTCAGAAAATAGGTACTCAAATTATTAGTAAAAAATCAAAATATGAATGATAGAATAACTTTATTAGGAGGTAATAAAGTCATTATATCGTTCATAAGTTCAATTTATGTTATATTATTCAATATATATATATAATAGAATTGAAAGAAATTTATTCTGTGCCAGGGTCTCTCAAGAACAACTGTACAATTAAGATATACAGTATGTCTGGCCAAAGGATTATAATTAATTCTTATTTACAATGATGTAAAAAGAAAAAAATAAGAAAACAAATTAAATGATTTTCATTTATCCTTTTGAAAGTCATAATCATGTACATGTAGGGAATATATTCATATACTTTCTAAGATTTGAACTCCTGTTTTTTAAATTTAATTTTTAATTATGGAGGTTTTGATTTGAAGTTTATTTACATATGATAACGAATAACTTGTAATTATACAGAACCTATTACACACACCAGGTTACACGTCACAATAACGTAGCATGACGCTTCGCCCTTAACTGATATGAATTGCGGCAGTTCGTTTCCGATCGCGATCTCAATGGTACCATGGCGCACGGAAGTAACAACTTTGTTACCGATAATATTCATAATTTAAACACAATCTATCGTTTCCATCTGCCATTTATTTACGTTGCTTTATATTGCCATTATGGCACTACGTGTTTTTTGTTTAACGTGTTTGCTGAATGGCGGTTATACTTTATTGTTATTGTGTCCACTCATGCCACGAAACATGGTCGACTACTCTTTTAAATTCGAGTATAATGAAAGAAACATCTCATAAGTGTTTAAAACATTTTATAGTTGTGATTTATCAACTTACGTTGTGATATCTATTAGTAAAATACGATGAATAAAAATAAACTCATTATTTATATTATAGACTATAAACTCAAATATATACTCATTATTTATGCAAAAGGATTTTCTATGCACCTATATATTGTATGAAGAAGTTCAGAAACAAAGGATTCTCGCTACTATTTTATAAGTTGCCAGTTCTAAAGTATGTTTAAGCAACTAAAAGTGGAATTTTGACTGATCAAAATACAACATAGTTCAGTATAAAATAAAATATCTCATGTTTTGATAATTACTTTTAATGTCAAACAAAACAGATATGTAATGTTATATATAATATTGTGTTGTACATGTATTTATACATTCTCTTAATTACCATTTCTCGTTCTTGAATTGCTGTGTTGAATAGCTATGTTACCTACTTGAATATGTTGGGCATTCTAAACAAAAGATTGAAGGATAAATCAATTACTTGTTTTCATCTAGTTGATTTTTGTATTTATTCAAAGCATGAAGAGAGATTAAAGAATTAGAAATTGACATCCGAAAGTTGAAAAATGTTTATTTTCTTAACAAAAGTAAATATTGTATTTATTTTATTTTTTTCATTCTGACCTGAATCCTATAATTTTAACTGAAAATTATATTATTATACTGTTCAAAGGTGTTAATTGGTTGATTTGATTTTATAAATTTAATATATGCCAAGAAACATGCACACATATTAATTGAAATTTATATTTTAATAAATTGAAAATTTATTTATGTTCGCTTTGACAGTATAAATGTTCAGATTGTTAATAAAATGTTTTTTGAGTCGATTCAATTACACAAGCATGCAATTGTCAATACGTTAAACATTAACTATTTTCATCCAGAAAACTTTTATTCTTCAGTCGGATGTGAAACGTGGTCACATAGTTCTAAGAATAAAAAATACATGAAGGTATGGAAGGAAGAATATAAAACATGGAAAAGGAGAATAAGGTATGACGTACAATTTTTGGCTTGAAGAAAGATGAGGCCACTGCATAATTTAGAAGGCTACACGAAACGGCATTAAAGATCTTGTACCTCTCTAGCATAAATGAAGTTGTGGTAACTCCAGGCTCAAATGGACATGGAAAGATGCTAAGGTTAGTCAAAAACGGATCCCTAAAAAGTTAATATGTGCTGAGCTGACGGGCTGGAGTCCTATGGAAGGATTGCATTAAGTCAGATCTCTCGTGCTTGGGCTTGGGAGGTGGTTTTTGGATTGAAATGTTTAGGAAAGGACTGATGCATCCAATACACATACAACCGTCGGGTATATTAATTCATATCAACAATTGCCTGCGTATACATGTCTTACTGCTGAAATGTAAATTATATGATTTAAAATAATAGTTTTCTTAAATTAAATACATCATAGGTATCTTTTTTTTTT
Source organism: Piezodorus guildinii (assembly GCA_023052935.1). Lineage (NCBI taxonomy): Eukaryota > Metazoa > Arthropoda > Insecta > Hemiptera > Pentatomidae > Piezodorus > Piezodorus guildinii. The sequence continues at coordinate 72,698,646 of CM041297.1, read as the reverse complement.
TTCAATATGTTACCGTGGAATTACTGGAAAGATAAAAAAAATAATAATGGGTGTCTTCTACCTAAGTAACAAGCCCAGAGTTTGAATTTCACCAGTAAAACTTCAGGAAGCCATCCATCTCCATCACCTGCATTGTAATGGATATCCTTAACTAACCTAGGTCCTACTTCAATCCATCACTCAATCGGCTTTCAAGGTTTTCCTTATTTAAGAGATGTTGTGGGCATTCTTAAGTATGTGTGCCAACCATTTTCTTGTTGTGGGATATCTGATATTCAGCACTTCCTGTTCATTTCGTACCCCGATTCCAACATTTCGAAAAATGTACAATAGTATTCGAGTCGAAACAATAAAAGTTTAGTTGATTTAAATTCGAGTAGAACCCAATGAATATAATTTGAAAACTCGGTATTTCTCTCTATATGATGTTTTTGGTCATGTGTTTTTCTTCTTTATGCTCACGGAAAATTTAAAATACCCGTTCGGCAAAGTTTTTATTTTTCCCAAAGCCTCCATTTATTTGTTAAACAATACATACAACATACAATAAAATATATCACAACGGAAATACATAATGTCCAGACGATCTGCAAATTTATTTTTCTTTCCACCTTTCCGAAATGCTCAAGGCTATCCAAAAGCTAGAACAGGATATATCAATGTGAAGTCAGCAGACAGCCAGAAGACCCGCGGTACTTGGTTTTCAGATGCAAAAAATATGAGAGAGAACGCGGCTTTACACCGGAGCAAGAGACTGCATTTTTAAAAAATATGGATATAATGAATAACAAGAAGATGGATGTTCTTTTAAAAAAAAAAAAATACAAATTGTAAAATTTAGTGTTAGTCAGTAGCTCTGTCAATAGCTCTGTTCTTGTTCTTATATCTCATTTCAATTTTATACTGACCTAATAGGATTTGTTACCATATCTTAAGGGTAATTTCTTATACTAATAAATAAATTAATCAATACATGGGCAATGACAAATGATTTTATGCTGAATGCTGGGGAAAAAAAGGCATTCTCATCGGTTCCAACAATCTTCTAAATTCTTTTCGGTATTATGTTCTGCTTCATTTTAACAAACTGCCTATTCACTTTCACACCCCAATAAGAAACCTTGGAGTCATTATGGATCAAAACCTATCTTGGAGTTACCATATTTCTCAAATCACCCGCAAATCAATCGCTATTCAAAAACAATTCCTAAGATTTCGTGATTTCATCCCACCTAAAACTAGTATGCTACTGGTCTCTTCTCTCATTTTCCCCCTGTTTGACTAGGGTTGCCTCGGGTATGGCTGGCTGTCTTAGAAATTCGACATGAGAATCAAAGAACTCATAAAATGTGTCATAAGATTCACATGTTGAATTACCAGTCGCTCCCATGGTTCTAGTAAGGTATACCGAGTTGAATTAGCTCTATTTCTCTTTCCGTTGGCAATATCTCCTTGTACTTCTTTTCCGAATTATCAAAAAAAAACTCCTTATATTATCGGTATGGTTTCCATTCTCTCCATTCAGCAAATACCAGATTCCGACCCATAAACTTACAAATATATAAATTACCACAGATCTGCCTCCTTCAAAAAATCATTAGTCATTCGTGCTACCTTATTTTGGAATTCATTGCCTATATCCATCCATAAATCTTTAATTAAGCCATAAAGGAAACTTGTAACAGCAACAAAAAAAAAATTAAATATATGAATCGATGTTGATTTAAGACCGATTTACCCTTAGAATATAACGCTTAATCGAAATTAAAACTTTTAGTTTGGCTAAGTAAGAAACACTGGGAATTCATTGATTCCTGCTTTTCCCTCTGCTAACTTGGTTTAGAGTTCACCTTGCTAAACATAACTATTGCAAAAGTTCGGATTTGATATGATATTTTTATTCATAAGTTCCATTTACATTTTTTATATTTTATATTCATCTATGACACGTGGTTTGTTGAAGGGAACATTTCTTTGCTTTGCTTCTTTTTTTTAGAAGATTTTCTGTTTTTAAAAGGCTGTAATTCTTACGTAGGGTTCGCTTAAAATGTTTTTATTTATATAATGAATTTAACGAGATAGCTTCTCAAGATCTTAAGTTTTATATAATTTAGGTTCTTTTTGCACCATTTGAGTCATCTTGAAGAACGTAAATTATACGAGAAAACTGTAAGTGGTTGAGGTTTTTGATTTCAAAGTGGGTATACATAAACGGAAATACTTTCGGGTGGTTATGAACAATTGAGAAGTACTCTAAATTGCAATTTATCAGTTTGCACTTTACATAGAGTGAGGGTGGGAGATAAGTACAAGACAGAAGTGAAGAGTGGGTTTGAGGAGGGTGGGTGGAAGGAGGGTTGTGGGTATATACATAGATTATTAATGGGGCTCTCCGCAGGTGGTTCTAGGATTTCTTAATGGGAGTGAAAAATCGTTGGTTGCCGTCCTTCGGAGGGGACGTAAAAAGGTAGTCCCGAGTCTGTACAATGTCAGGTACACAGTTAAAGATCCCTCTTTTAATTAAACCTGGATAGGCAAAAATTAATACTCCCACTGTACCCTCATCCGATTAGCTACTGTAGCATAAAGTGACGTTAAATTAATTAATGGGTTTCTGTTAACTATAGTTAATTTTATACATAATGTCGTAATTAATGTGAAAACAATTAATGATCCGATTACGGTACAATTTCATGTTGACTCTATGTTCAAATATATTTTCGCTTTCCTAGCGGATAATAAGAGACGGCCAGTCTGCTGCTGTTAGTAAAATTTATTACCTGTTAGCTTATTTTATGCGTAATTTACCAACTTCACAGGCCATAAGTTTGTACTTAATGGTGGATGCATTCGAGTAAAATGTTGGCCATTGCAAGCATTTATTAGTAGCTATTCATTAACTTAGGCGTGGTAGTTTAGTCAGGAGTTTCTATTGGAATTATTTCAAGATTAATCTTTCTAAGGTACTATTCTTGTATTATTATAATACTACTAATGATGAAGTATTTTAAATTTATGAATCCTTTCTCTATATTTATTCATTTTCATTTCTTTTTGATCAAAAACACTTTGGGATGACATTTATACATTAAATATATTAGATTTCTTCTCAACCCCGTTTTCTCGCCACCTTTTTCATTTATAAGACTTCATATTTAAAATCTTATTTCGTAATGATAAATTTCATGCTAAAACAAGCTTTACATGTCATTAAGTTACCTGATTCTGCACTACTTTCATTGTGCACTAAAATGGTAAATATTTTTTAATTAAGAATATAAACCCTTTTAGATTTTTTTAGAAAGTCTGTGTTATTGAATGCAGTTTTTTTTATTTAGCTTTTCTCTAAATTCGTAAACTGTAGATCAGAATCGGTTTTTGTAAGTATTTGAGTGACAATCATATAATAAGCAAGTCTTTGTTTTTTAATCTTGAATTTATGTCCACAATATAATTCACAAGCCTTAAATAATGGTGTAAATTAATACTTTTATGTTTAGTTTTTGATCATCAAGTTAAATTTAACGAAAAAGCTAGTCCTTATTAATAAAATAAGTCTGTTGAATGGGTACGTTGTTCATCTAAATTAGAATCCAGGTGTGCCATTCTGTGAAAGAGATGCGATTCGTCTCTTTTAGTTTTAATTTTCCATTCAGTTTCGGATAGAAAAGATTTTATTTATGCGAGATAAAATCACGTCCAATCGAATTAAATAAAGTTGTCAAAGGCATGTCTTTATCAAATCCATGATGCGTGCACAACACCTGCTACCGTTAATTAATGTTTTTGTTGCATCTACAGGAGTTATGGTTGTTTTCTAAATCGTGTGTGTTAGACAGTATGAAGTTCAACCGACTATTTTCACGCGGTAAACAATTTAAAAAAAAAATTAATGAGTACATTTCAAACCAATTATTTATTTTGCAGAATTTATTGGAGTAATTATTGTTAATAACTCACTATACCAGAATTCTGATTCCTTGATCCCAAAAAATGTCTTCGGTACGTTAAACCTCAAGATGTCTTCGGGAAAAGCATTTGAATCACGACACACATAGGTCCATGAACTAGTCCGCCTATGAAAATATAACGGAGACATAAACTTCTGTTAATCATGAACTCAGAATCCCACTGAAACTTAAGTAGGCTAGTAAATATTAAGAAGAGTGATGTTAAATGTTCCCTCAGAATCCAGACTGAGCTTCCGAGTGAATTCTTGTAAACAAAGTTCTAAGACAAAGAGCGCCGCATTGGCTTTTGCCTGTTAGTCATCTTCATCCTTGAATCATGCATTCAAATCAGTGCAACAATATTTACCTAACTAATGCAGTTATAAACATCATTATCTTGGAGTTCTATGTACTAGAGAGATTTCCACTCACTTTTCCTGACTTAAGTCTGGCGGCTCAAAAGGTGAGTGTGTCAGTTAATTAGAAAAAAAGAAATTTTTAAGAAAAAAAGTGTGCTTGTGCCATTATGACAACACACCGTATTGAAGGATTTGAAAATCGATTACAAGCTTCGAAAATAATTTTTTTTTTTTTTTTTTTTTCTCGAGATAAATAAAAGCATTTTTCAGTGCAATAAGGCCTTGTATAGGGCAATGGACTTCGAAAATATCTCTAAAACCGCATTTTATTGATATGAACGAAGATATATTCGTCCGATTAACCACAATAGCGTAAAAGGAATAAACAACAATGGCTGATCGAAAGGATCCCGTTCGGACTCTTGCATGGTGGGAGTAATTGATACTATTGCGTTGTTCGGAAAAATGCTGTAATTTAGGTTTTTCTTCAAATACCGCTGCATAAAATAATCCGCTTACGTTTGCTGGATTATTAATTTGTATGAATTGTGAACAGTTATTAATACTCTTCCAAAAGAAAATGTGTGTCTATCTCTGTAGCATTTAGCTACATAGAAATCGTTAAGTATTTACTAAGATTTCAACCCTTTTTCGTGATTTCCGTATAATTTTATTTTACTAATTTAAACCCGGTCAGAACGGGTCTCAAACAGCTAGGGATATCAGCGAAGTGGGAAGGAAGGGAGAGGGCACCTTATTTGGAAGACGGAAACTGGTCTGCAAGCCTGGAATGGAAGGACGTACGTGGAAGGCGTGTTCTCTAGGTGACGAAGTTTTATTAGCTTTGGTGGAAATAATCTGAGAAACACTGTTCTAGAACTTACCGAAAATCTCGATATAAGCTAATGGACCGTCGATGAAAACCTCTAAGAGATTGGAAGGGTGAAAAAAATCAAAAGGCAGGTCTCCACAAACAACCGTTAAAAAAAATCTGCGTTTTGAAAATTTTACCTCACTTCACACAACAACGATCTATTTCTTTCTTGAATTGTTACTTTTAATGAAAAACTAGACTAGAGCTTCTTGAATACTGCCCGTAACCATCAATGCCCGATTATTATTTTTACTAAATAACCATAATGTATCAGAAATTGGCAATAATGAAGCCATAATTGTTCAATTGGTAGGGTTGCATGATAACGCTTGGCCACAAGTTAACGTTAACGTGTTAACGAAAATTGTTAGTTCGGCTGTAGAACTCTCGCATCCCCTCCCCCTCCTCCTCCTCCTATCTTCTCCAACTGATCTAAATTAATCTGCGAAATAGGTTTTCTGAATTTATAAATTCCAAGGATTCAATATTCTATTCAGAAAGCATGGAAAAGCTGTCTACAGTTTTGAAAAAATATGTTGAAAATGTTGGAGGTAATTTGATTAATAAAAAATGTATACTTTTTTTTTTTTTAATCCGTAACCTGGTATTATTTTTGAGAAAATACAATATAACTCTTGGAGTCTAATAATTAATTCATGACTAGTATTTTTATGTTATTTTTTGTTTATCTATTCATAGAATTGTCCTGACATGTTCGTTAATTATTTTACCATGAATAGGTTTCTGAAATGTATTTACTTAGTAGCGCTTCTATCATACTATGTAGCCTTAATATATAAATAAATGAATGACGTTAATATAGTGACCTATGGAAACAGAGAGAATTATTTCTGTAGGGTTTTCTTTTATATGGTTCTAATATTATATATGGGATAAAGATATAATTTAAGACTGCCTCCGCAGTGACAATAGTCTATTTTAGCCTGGGCTTTTGTGTTTCGGCTCCATCAAAACCGTCCAGCTCTTATTCGAGGGATGGCAGTATAGCTTTATTTCGCGGCCTTTATTTTCTAGAGTGGTCTGTAGTGGTTTAGGACCTTCCAATGACAGGTTGTTTTCCTTTTAGTCTCTGCAATTATTGCTACTGTGTGTGTGAGTGAAATATTGGTTTATTTTTTGGCCCCACCTCCCTTAGTTTGACACAATGGCGAAACGATATCGGGAAATAGGAAGTAGTTATTACTGAAATGGTCATGCATAGCTCAGAGATGATTTGCATATTGATGGATGTCAAACCTCCAGTGTTAATTGATTTGTATAAACGGATTAACTGTTTCATGCGTCAGTGCCATGAGTTATGGATCAATATTAAACTATTTCCCATATTATTCCAACAAGAATACGGTTTTCTGAAAGGTTAAATAAATTAAACTTCAAACTGATGGCCACCATCTAACCTAAATCCTTAAGATCATCTCTCAACGCATTTTCCACTTCTCACACGTTCAACAGTTGGGTTATTGTGTTTTTTTTTGTTTGTTTATTAAATTCCTTCAACGGCTATGCAAATTTGGGGTACAGTTTAAAGGTTAAACTAATGTGCGTGGAACTAATATATTAAAATTAATAAACATAAAACTAAAAGGAAAGATGAGGATTTTGTAAGAGGAACAATTTGAAAGTAATATAATATTAAACTGACATCATATTTAAGAATTATAGGTATATAAAATAGGCGGAAGAAATAAGTAGTGAGAAGAAATAAATCTTTAAAAAAATATAATAAATCAGTTGCTTGTTTTCTTTACGTTTTAATTGTATTACGTTGGTAAACGTATATATCAAGTTTTCCTTATAAATGTGTTATTTCTTGATGACCGCATCCCCAACCAACATTATAATAAGAATACCATGTATTTCTGTTGTGATTAATGCTTTGTCTGTTTGAAAAATATTTCCTTTTATAAGGGGATTTTAGTTCTAAAAAATGTTAGATATTTTTTTTTTATATAATTTTTTTTTTTGCATCATTGTAAGTAAAATGTTTTCATGTGTGAGGGAGTAATCGGAAAATTTTTAAGAGCGTCCTTTGTAGAGCGGTCATAAAAACTGCTGGAGCTTGCGTTGAAAGTTTTTATGCTGGCTCTTAAACCTTCCTCAACAAACCTTTTGGTTTATTATTTTCAATAATGAACCTTTGTAAACGACCAACAAAAATTATCCCCCTCAAACTTTGGAGGCCTGCGCTTCAAGATACGTAGAACCCGAATAATAAATAAAAAAAATCCGTTTGTCCACGGCATTTCTTCAAAACTATTAGACGTTGGTATCAGCTAGTTATTTTATAAATGACACCCGATTAAAAGTGATTTATTTCAATAACTCAGTTATTTTTAAAGATAGAGACAAAATATATTAGTGTTTTTAACCAAAAAACTGCGAATAATTACCAAAAAGAGAAAAAAGAAAAGAAACAAATTAAAATTTTACCCCTTTGAAGTGCTACCACTGGGTAGTTTCTTCACAAGACATTATCACGCCCATAAGTGTCAATTAGCCCATTTACTTGTTGTATATATTGTATGTACAGTTGTAAATATCAATAAAATATTTAAATAAAAAAAAAAAAAAAAATTTTACCCATAAATACGCCCAAACCTCAGTTTTTTTTGAAGATCGAGAAAAATATGTAGATTTTTAGAATCAGTAAAGCGCGATTAACCATAAAAAGAAAAAAAAAATTGAAATCATTCATATATATATATAAACACACACACACACACACACACACACACACACACACACACACACACACGATATATATATATATATATATATATATATATATTATATATATATACACACACATATATAGGTTTGCAACTCCGTTATTTCCGAAGATTGAGAGCAAATTTATTAGTTTTTTTTTAATAAAGTAACCGCGACCAATTATAAAAAAGAATATAAAAAAAAATTAAATTTTACACAATCCATAAAAAAACTCCATTCCCACTCTAACCCACTAGTGTTTATCCTATAATAGTCTTCGATTCCTGATAATACTCCGAGGCGTCTGAAAATAAGATTTCCCAGAGACCTAGTTAAGAATATTTTTAGAGTGCTGCCAATAGGTAGCGTCTCTAGATATATTTCATGTCAGTTAAATATGTCCATCAGATTTACTTGATATAATAATGTTATATAATACAGTTGTAAATATCAATAAATATGTTTAAAAAAATCCACAACGCCCATAACTCATTTATTTTTTAAGATAGAGAAAGACATGTACAGCGTTAAAAAAAGTTTATTTTTATATTCAATCACAAATTATAATAGATGTAATTCCAACAAAACTCAGTTATTATTGAAGATAGAGAAAAATCGAAAAGATTAGCAGCTATAAACAGCTTTATAAACAGTTATTCCCTTATATAGTTATTTGAAATTATAAACCATTGTGTAATAATTTGCAGCGTTTATTTATTTATTTTTTTATATTAAGTATATTTATTTGAATCTTTAAAAGCTAAACTGCTACAATATGCTAATAAACCTCCCAGCTCATCGTTACTTGCTGATTACTTTGAAACTTTGACTCACGCTCTCTATGACGCAGACTTGGATGTCTGCCGTCGGGACAGCCACCAGCAGGTTGAACAGGTGAGTAAGGGTACCTGCTCCCGTCTCAACCTACGAATCAAATAAGGGAGTGTCTATTTGTTTTCCTGCTATATAGTATAGTATTTAGTATGCAATAAAGGTTGGAGGTGGTTGAATATTACACACTATGAAAAAAAGAAAGAAATAAGAAGGACTCATATATGTGACGACATTTCGATTTAAATTTTAGGATTAGGGTTTTGTCAAATCTGAATGTTTCCAAAGTATAAAGCTTATTCATAAACCTCTCTCCAAACATCGATCTCAACCAGAATTGATGCCTAAAAATTCAAGGTCAAAAATTTAAATATATTTTTCTCATTTCTCGTGTCTGTAGGTTGTTTCTATTGCGGTTTCAAAACGTTGACAAAGAAATAAATAGTTATGAATAATTAATAGTTTTGTCTAGATAGTCACTTGGACTATTTACGTTCTAAAACTATAACATAAATAATAATAATAGGCCTATTGTATGCCGATACCATTAAATGTTGCCTTCAAAGTTCTGCCGTTCAATGAACACCTAACCCCAATCCCTCGAGTTCTCACTTAATTTTTAGGAAAAAAGTCTGCACTCGTCGTTATATTTAATAAATATCAACCATTAAAACGTTATTTTGTTCCTTATTAAATTTTACTTCAATGGTATGACTGACATTTTTAGCTCATTTTTATGTCATAAAAATGTATAGGTTTTGTCCACAATTTCAGAGAAATGTCTCTTGAACTGATTTTTCTTAAAACAAAACAAATATTTTGAAATCAGTTTGAACTTTATTATGTTGTGAATACATTGAGATATTTAAAATAGTTAGTTTGTTCGTTTAACGTCACTTTTATGCTACTATGGCTAATCGGACGATGCTACAGTGGAGTCCTAAATTTTGCCTATCCAGGTTTTATTAGGATAGTGATCTTTAACGAGTACCTGACATCGCACAGGTTCGGGACCACCTTTTAAGGTCCCCTCCGAAGGACTAAGGATTTTTTACTCCCATTAAAAAATCCTAGGGCTACCTGCGGGTTTGAACTCGGGAGCTTTGGCATAGGAGGCTGTTATGCTAACCTCCACGCTTCAGGTAATCCCATATTTAAAATAATTTTAATTTTTATGATATTTTTTGGCACCAAAAATCCCCAAGTCGTTATAAGTAATCCAAAGTTTTATTAAACTTATCTAATAACGATTATAAAAAAAGTTAAATGCAGGAAATATAAATATAAAAAGATATATATAAGAATAAATAGTTACAGAGACATTTCTCTGAAATTATCGACAAAACCTATATAATTTTATGATATTAAAATGAGCTAAAAAATCCTAATTATACCATTGAAAGTAAATTTACTAAGGAACAAAATAACGTTTAAATGACTGATATACATTAAATAGAACGACCAGTGTAGACTTTTGTCCTGAAAAACTTCGTTTAGAACGACTGTGTGACGCCTCGACCTACAGGCGGTTCAGCTCAGACTGACATTTTATGAAGTCCCTCTTCACTGAGCTTTAAGCTATTGCATTAAACAAATATAATTTTAAATACACTACTATTGGTTACTAATGGTTCAAAAATAAAAAGAACATTTTATTAATTAATTATACGTAAACAGCGTTTGTTTATTTACGTAAAAAGCATTCAGGCTTAGTTGGAACAAAGTTCTATGATATAAAAATGACAGGATTTCTGCTTCTGGTATTTTAAATGATGAAACAAATAGTGTTATCTGAAAATAAAATGTGTTCGGTGAGCTGATCTCTTCATTATACTCCTAAATAAATGGTATATTTATGATCCTGACCTCAATGAAAAAATCTAAATATTCAGTTATATGTCTCGTTTTTTTTTTACTTTTAGCAGGTTGAAGTTTTTAGTCCGTACGCATTATTAATCATTATATTTTAAAATTAAGATACATATGTTTGCAAAACACTCAGTGATTAAAAAAGAAAAGAAAAGAAAAATACAATGGCTTTCGACGTCCGGGGCTTAGAGGATATAAATTATTCAAAGTACTCCTTAATCCGAGACTAAAAAGCCAGCGCGTTGACATTTGTAATTAAAATGGCACTAATGGAGCTCTGATAAAAAATTTATTGTAATTCAACCCGTGGTGCTTTTCTTTTGGTTTTTTATCGCTGTTTCCTGTTCAGAATTTAATACTTACTGTAGTGTCAATGTAGAGCATCATATTTAATGGGCCTTTTGTAATTTGAGCTTCCATTTATATATACATTAGACTATTATGCTGGTACGAAATAATCAATGGACTAACTCAAGCTGTTTGAAAATAATGTTAGCAACGTAGACATTGCCGTAAAATTATTTCTATTAATATTAATGGAAATAAAAGTGAACGGGCTTCATTGGAAAGAAAGTGATATTAAGTTCTAATTTCTCTCCATGTAACCATCAGATCATGCTAAAATTCTAGACGAAAATGAAATAAATTTTATAGGAGTGAAATTATGCCTTTTAGACATACATAACATTGACAATAAAAACACTGAATGATCCCCAGCCATTCTGTTCTTCTTTTCAATGACGTATCTCTGTTTGTAAAACGTGTCCTTTACGTTACCGATGCGAAACGAGACTGGTAGCGTTGATATAAGAACAATTGAGACGTTGATTTCCAAAAGGTATTATATCCATTCTAGGATATTTTACAAGAAGCGCGAAAATCTCTCATTACTATTTTATTAAACTAGCTAATTTGGGTCAGTAGATATAAAATGCCGATTCTGGCCCAGGGCTCCGGTGCAAGATGGCGGCGCCCATGGTTTCCCGCCAAAACTGGCCTTTATTGAACGATCGTTCGCGATCTACCTGTCGTTCGTGATCTACTCAATCTAACCTAACCTCATATTGTTAGTTTTATTTATCGATTAAATATTCGATTTCTTTTAAAATATAATCAAAGGAACCTTCTTATCACTATATAATACCAAATAAATTATATATATAAAACTTTAATAGTAGATAAGAAATGGGGGAGCTGGCGCACTTTTTTGCGCAGCCAATCAGATGCCAGCATTTGGTCACGTGACCTATGGCGGGAGATTTGAATTTGAATTTCGACCGCGACCTAACCTTAACCACGCTGGTTCGCGCCATCGACCTAACCTAAACCACTAAGCCACGCCCCTTTTTAGTCACGTGACGCTATATCAACCTAACTTAAACCACTAGGCCACGCCCCTTTTTGATCACGTGACCCCATGTTTGAGGGTATTAAGTCTTTATAAAGCATGAGTCTACCCGGCGTCCATTTTCTTTTCCCTACGTTTTGGGCTAATTTAGTATTTATAAAGCATGAGTCTACCCGGCGTCCATTTTCTTTTATGACGTCACAATTTACAAAGCATGAGTCTACCCGGCGTCCAGTTTCTTTTCCCTACGTTTTGGGCTAATTTAGTATTTATAAAGCATGAGTCTATCCGTCCGCCATTTTCTTTTATGACGTCACAGTTTACAAAGCATGAGTCTACCCGACGTCCATTTTCTTTTCCCTACGTTTTGGGCTAATTTAGTATTTATAAAGCATGAGTCTACCCGGACGCCATTGTGCTTCCCCCACTCCTTCAATAGTTAACCAATCAGAGTGCCTAACTTGAGAGTTCCTCCCGGCTAGGTCCGATGGTCAAATTGTAATGTGTGCTTTTACGAAATCTTTCAAACTGTGACATAACCTTACTATTGTTTACATTTATTGAAACCTCCCTTACTGTTACATTACCTTCTCATTGTTTACATTTTGCTCCCCCCCCTCCCCCCACTCCTTCAATAGTTAACCAATCAGAGTGCCTAACTTGAGAGTTTATAAAGCATGAGTCTACCAGGCGTCCATTTTCTTTTCCCTACGTTTTGAGCGTATTAAGGCTTTATAAAGCATGAGTCTACCGGCGTCCATTTTCTTTTCCCTACGTTTTGAGCGTATTAAGTATTTATAAAGCATGAGTCTACCCGTCCGCCATTTTGTTTTATGACTTCACAATTTAAAAGCCTTAAGTCTATCCATCCGCCATTTTTTTTTTTAATATAGGATGATTATACCTGACCGGTTCGAGCATGCAGCGACATGTCGAATCATGTAGAAACAGATTTGTGCAAGTACAAACAGGTTTGAATCATGTTTAAACATGCAGGTAAGTGAAACGTAAACATGGACTTTGAACCTTCTTAGTGGCTTTAATATAAAAGATTGTTATAGGGCTTCTTAATCCTATACAGCTTTGAACTTTGATCTTTAATCCTACATTTTAAGTAGCGATAAAAATTTCCTTAAGCTTAAACGTAAACATGGACTTTGAACCTTCTTAATGCCTTTAATAAAAACATCGTTATACGGCTTCTTAATCCTGTACAGCTTTGAACTTTGATCCTTAATCCTAATATTTAAATAGCGATAAAAGGTTCCTTAAGCTCTTGGACTACGGTCTATTATCTTCCTATGTGTAATGAATTTTAATCCTATATAGCTTTGAACTTTGATTCTTAATCCTACTATTTAAATAGCGATAAAAGACTCCTTAAGCTCTGAGACTTTGAAGCATTATCCTCTTAAGTATATATATATATATATATATATATATATATATATATATATATATATATATATATATATAAATAAATATAATGCGGACCTTGTACGTTGTATCTCTTAGTATGGTAAAAAGATTTAATCGTAAACAAGATAAATTTAAGACGTAAATATCAACTTTGTTCTAATAATTGCTGAAAGTATAAATATATAATAATATAAAACTTGTACCTATTTCGGTAGGCGAATATAATTTTTTTATATATTTTTTCAACCGTTTTAATTGTTTTCTCAACTTCTTAGACCATTTTTTACCTTTTCTATGTATTATTTACTTATCATTAACAATTCTGCTTTAGAATTGCTATTTCGCGATGTTTTCGGAAGAGTTCGTCTCGGCCGGCTTCGGTCTTCTACCTCACCTTGTTGGACAATCTCTAATCCTTCCGAAAGAAATAAACAATGATATCGTTAATTCTATCGAAAAAACAACTAACTAGTGTTATCTCTTGCTAAGGTATTATCAATAATATAGCCGTGAATAATGATACACTACATCGTAATTATTTCGTATTACACGAGTTTATCGCATCATTATATAGTCGTTAAGTAATCAAAGTTTAGAACCTTTTTCAGTTCAATATTGAGCCTTCAGCTCTTTGATTTTGAATTTTTAATCTTTAAAAACATAATAAAAATAGTACGTTATGACAGAAAATTTCAATAAACACCTTTATCTAACTTTAACTAGTATACGACGCCCATTATTAATCACGTGACCTATGAACACATCCCCTTATTGTTCATGCCTTTTTCTAATCAGCTAATCAAATTGCTCCATTTTATGAATTTGAAAGTTCCTTCCGGCTAGGTTTGATGGTCATCGCTAACCTACTTATTGTAATTATAAAAATTCAATCAACATTTCTACCTAAACTTAACTAACCTACCATTCCCTTTTTAATCACGTGACCTTTGGACCCTGTCCCTTATCATTCATACCCAACTCTAATCGGTACTTTATTTTAAGCATCTGAAAGTTTCACCCGGCGAAGTCCGATGGCACTTGGTAACCTACTCATTGTGCTTACAGCAGCTAATCAAATCCCCCCCCCTCCATTTTACGCATCCGAATGTTTCTTCTGGCTAGGTCCGGTGGTCATCGCTAACCTACTAATTGTATTTATATAAATTCAATCAACATTTCGACCTAAACGTAACTAACATACAATTCCCTTTTTAATCACGTGACCTGGGACCCTGTTCTTATCATTCATACCCATCTCTAATCGGTGCTCTATTTTAAGCATCTGAAAGTTTGATCCGGCGAAGTCCGATGACACTTGCTAACCTACTCATTGTACTTATATTTTACGCATGCAAAAGTTCCTCCCGGCTAGTTCCGATGGTACTCGCTAGCTTACTCATTGTACTTATAATTTAAATATCCGAAAGTTCCTCCCGGTTAGTTCTGATGATAATCGCGGACCCATTGTCAAGTTTACTTTCTTTTTTCTTTTTTTTAAGCCTTCCTAACTGTTACATAACCTTCTCAATAAATGAAAATTTAGTAGCATGTTCAATAGTATAATTTTCGGTAATATTTCTATACCTTTCTTATTTAATTTAATTGTCTCCTAACTTAGTCGCAGAACATACATTACCTTATAAAATATCCGCAAGAGCGCAGCACCCACTCTATTTTGTAATATGTCCAACAGGGCGCACCTCCTATTCCTTTGGGATTGTATATGTTATCTTCCCAATAATGTTTTGTAGAGGCTGAGTGTGCCCAACCGCCATTTTGTTTTATGGCGCCACCATGTTTGAAGCATAAATATTTATATACACAATGATATAAAACTTCATTTTCGACCTATTACGGTCGGAAATTTATTTTTTATACATAATATTTTCAGCATTTACAATTGTTTTTGCGCCTTCTCAGACCTTACCTGTTATTTACCTGTCCGGACGATTACTTAATTTTAATCAACAACTATGGTCTACCCAGATCTGGATTACCCTCATACTCGGAAAGCTTTGGCCTTCCCCCACTCCTTTTCATCCCAACATCGGTACACACCTCCTAATCCTTTAAGCCTTGGACTTTGAACAGATAATTCCTAAATTTTGTAAACAAAGGAGACTATAAATAGGGATGGTTTTCTAGGCCTCTTTCTCATTCTCTTTTACAGCCTCTTGAAAGATAATTTTAAACGTGTCAGTACTGTTTTATTGAACTGTTTTTCATTTTGGCTTTAAATTGTAGATCATTATAAGTTTTTCAACTATTTTCCATTTTTCTTTTACCCTTCGGTTTTTCTAATTTATCTTTCTTATTTTTAGAAGAAATTTATTCATTTATTATTTGCTATTTGTTTTGTTTTTTTGTTTTTGTTTTTTTACGATTAATATTTTGATTATTTCATTTATTTTTAAGTTTATTAATTATATCGCATTTAAATTTTTTTTTTTTTTTTATCATTCGTTTTCAATAATGGCATCAGGTAACAATAAGTGTGGATATTGTGATAGAAATTTCAGCCGAAAAGATAGCAAACTACGTCACGAAAAGTCATGCTTGACAACTCAGAAACGGCGTACATGTGTTTCTTGCGGCGAGATTTTTTCGTCTCTAAACCAACTCATGAATCATTTACGTCGTTGTCAGAGAGAAACTCCCCTTGTCATGACGAAACGAAGGCGGTTGGAAATGGCTATAGGGCCTTTATTTGAAATCGAGACAGCGTTTGGAGGGGATATTAAGACTTTTTACCTTCCATGTTCTGAACCAATTGATGCTGTGGAATTTCTCTGCCATCAGACTGAAACATTATATCGATTAATTACAGAATTTTTTGGCGGAATCAGATGCTCCTCTAAAATTCAATCTAGTTCTAGAGGCCACTTATGAAAATATTAGAGGGGAGACGTGCGATAGGGCGTTTAAAACCAAAAACATAACAATATCCGAAAGTTCTTCGGTCTTGAACAGTCTCAGTGGAAGCTACTCGAAAATAGCTACCGAGATGGAGGATATGACAATAAAGGGGAGCGGTTGGTTCCTTAAAAGTCTAGACGGACTTCTTCTAAGAGTGAATCGATTTAGGTCTCTAGGTGCCTCAAGTCATGATAAATAAACTAATTATTTAATGATTAAATTAAATGAATACAAACCAGTTTCTTTCTTTTCTTTATTATAAGAACATTGTTATATTTTTATTTACTCAAGTGAAATACTACTTTTGTCCAAGAGAAAAACTTATTATTTTCTTTCTTTATTTATTTTTTATTCAATAAAGGTTTAATTTATCACTTGTTAAGGTTTTACATAATTTTTTTATTATTTTAAAGATATGTATTCTTTATTGGTATTTATATTTATTTAAAAAATATACACACTTCAAAATATGGCCAAATGAAATAAGGTTTAAAGAAAGTTTTATATTATTTATCGTTCCGGATGCTGTTTAAGAGAGCTTTTTTTTTTATTTTTAATTTTTGCTGATATAATATTGTTGTTTTTATTTTTAAACCAAAGTATGTATGTGTGATGGAATGGATGGGTCCCTGGCGTGGCTCTAAAGGCTCCTAAACCTAAAAGGAATGAGTGTTGTGGTTCCAAGAGAGGTTTACCAAAAACCTGGAAACCTTAACAAACAGATAAATAAATATGTGTTAAAAAATATTTACAACGATTTTATACCAGCACACCTTCTCTATGCACTCACACCTTGACGAGGTGGGAAGGCTTACTTCTAAATTATATTTAGAAAACCAAGATGAGTGTAAAAAAAATAAAATAATAATAAAAAAAATAAAATAAATAAATAAATCATATGTAATTCACTTAAAAACAACTTAATATTTGTTAAGTTTTTACATTTTCTGTCATGAACTTTGAACTTTTTAATCCTTTTATGATATCATGATAGGTGAAGTGGCCTTTGAACCAGTAATTCTCAGCCATCAAACATTGTTATTATTTCTCTATATTTTTAATAATTTTGACTTGAAAAAATGAGGAATCATTTTTTTATGAAATATATAGGTCTTTATTAATAATTTAATGATATAATATTTTAGTAACACTATTGAAAATGGGTACAAAGGGGAAATAAAAAAAATAAAAAAAAACGGCATAAGGAAACTAAAAATATTTATTATATCCAAATACTGTTATGTACAGCAAATAAAACACCATTAAATAAATGAAATTTCATCTTTAAAACAAACTCTCCCTTTATATATTAATGATATCATCTCATTATTATTGTTGAAAGCTACAATCTCTTCATCCGACATCTTAAATCTTTTAGGAAGATATACTCTGATAGTATTATCATGATCCTTCAACGTGGCGACCAACGCGAACCCTAATTTGGTCTTAAGATGCTCCAATTCCGCTATGATGTATGGCCGCCCGATTTCAATATCCTTCAGTTTACACACTAAACGAGCGTCATCGTTTAAATGATTCAATAACTTTTTGAAGTCCCTCGCAGAACTAAAAATAGAGAAAAATAAAAAAACAGGTGTTTAGGATAAATATGGTAAGAAAAAAACTCTATTAAAAAAAAAAATAATAATGAGATATTATTAAAGTAATAAATATACTTACGAATTCATGACGATTGATATGATGATGATGATGTAAAACAATATGCTACGATCGGATGCTAGAACGAAAATGAATCCCTAGGTACTCACTCGTCAAGGACTATTAGTTGTGTGCATGCACGCTAGTTGCGCATGCGCTAACCCCCTCCCTTCTTCCCCCTCCACCAACCTCACTCCTACTCTTACTATATCGGGAGAAATCTGAACCTCTCTATTTCTGGAAGATTTCCTAATCGCGATATGCTGAATAAAAACCTTCACGATCTAATTCTACATGAGAGTCTTGATGTTTCCAATAACTTAATGAATTATTGAATTTCGAGAGGGAGAGAGAGAGTGGAGAGAGAGAGAGAGAGAGAGAGAGAGAGAGAGAGAGAGAGAGTATATCAAATATGAATATTAACAAAAAATAATGTTCTAATTAGTGACAGAGAATTGACAATCGTGAAAATGATTGTTTGAAATTGGACGAGTGATGGTAAGAGTAGGAGTGAGGTTGGTGGAGGGGGAAGAAGGGAGGGGGTTAGCGCATGCGCAACTAGCGTGCATGCACACAACTAATAGTCCTTGACGAGTGAGTACCTAGGGATTCATTTTCGTTCTAGCATCCGATCGTAGCATATTGTTTTACATCATCATCATATCAATCGTCATGAATTCGTAAGTATATTTATTACTTTAATAATATCTCATTATTATTTTTTTTTTTAATAGAGTTTTTTTCTTACCATATTTATCCTAAACACCTGTTTTTTTATTTTTCTCTATTTTTAGTTCTGCGAGGGACTTCAAAAAGTTATTGAATCATTTAAACGATGACGCTCGTTTAGTGTGTAAACTGAAGGATATTGAAATCGGGCGGCCATACATCATAGCGGAATTGGAGCATCTTAAGACCAAATTAGGGTTCGCGTTGGTCGCCACGTTGAAGGATCATGATAATACTATCAGAGTATATCTTCCTAAAAGATTTAAGATGTCGGATGAAGAGATTGTAGCTTTCAACAATAATAATGAGATGATATCATTAATATATAAAGGGAGAGTTTGTTTTAAAGATGAAATTTCATTTATTTAATGGTGTTTTATTTGCTGTACATAACAGTATTTGGATATAATAAATATTTTTAGTTTCCTTATGCCGTTTTTTTTTATTTTTTTTATTTCCCCTTTGTACCCATTTTCAATAGTGTTACTAAAATATTATATCATTAAATTATTAATAAAGACCTATATATTTCATAAAAAAATGATTCCTCATTTTTTAAGTCAAAATTATTAAAAATATAGAGAAATAATAACAATGTTTGATGGCTGAGAATTACTGGTTCAAAGGCCACTTCACCTATCATGATATCATAAAAGGATTAAAAAGTTCAAAGTTCATGACAGAAAATGTAAAAACTTAACAAATATTAAGTTGTTTTTAAGTGAATTACATATGATTTATTTATTTATTTTATTTTTTTTATTATTATTTTATTTTTTTTACACTCATCTTGGTTTTCTAAATATAATTTAGAAGTAAGCCTTCCCACCTCGTCAAGGTGTGAGTGCATAGAGAAGGTGTGCTGGTATAAAATCGTTGTAAATATTTTTTAACACATATTTATTTATCTGTTTGTTAAGGTTTCCAGGTTTTTGGTAAACCTCTCTTGGAACCACAACACTCATTCCTTTTAGGTTTAGGAGCCTTTAGAGCCACGCCAGGGACCCATCCATTCCATCACACATACATACTTTGGTTTAAAAATAAAAACAACAATATTATATCAGCAAAAATTAAAAATAAAAAAAAAAAGCTCTCTTAAACAGCATCCGGAACGATAAATAATATAAAACTTTCTTTAAACCTTATTTCATTTGGCCATATTTTGAAGTGTGTATATTTTTTAAATAATATAAATACCAATAAAGAATACATATCTTTAAAATAATAAAAAAATTATGTAAAACCTTAACAAGTGATAAATTAAACCTTTATTGAATAAAAAATAAATAAAGAAAGAAAATAATAAGTTTTTCTCTTGGACAAAAGTAGTATTTCACTTGAGTAAATAAAAATATAACAATGTTCTTATAATAAAGAAAAGAAAGAAACTGGTTTGTATTCATTTAATTTAATCATTAAATAATTAGTTTATTTATCATGACTTGAGGCACCTAGAGACCTAAATCGATTCACTCTTAGAAGAAGTCCGTCTAGACTTTTAAGGAACCAACCGCTCCCCTTTATTGTCATATCCTCCATCTCGGTAGCTATTTTCGAGTAGCTTCCACTGAGACTGTTCAAGACCGAAGAACTTTCGGATATTGTTATGTTTTTGGTTTTAAACGCCCTATCGCACGTCTCCCCTCTAATATTTTCATAAGTGGCCTCTAGAACTAGATTGAATTTTAGAGGAGCATCTGATTCCGCCAAAAAATTCTGTAATTAATCGATATAATGTTTCAGTCTGATGGCAGAGAAATTCCACAGCATCAATTGGTTCAGAACATGGAAGGTAAAAAGTCTTAATATCCCCTCCAAACGCTGTCTCGATTTCAAATAAAGGCCCTATAGCCATTTCCAACCGCCTTCGTTTCGTCATGACAAGGGGAGTTTCTCTCTGACAACGACGTAAATGATTCATGAGTTGGTTTAGAGACGAAAAAATCTCGCCGCAAGAAACACATGTACGCCGTTTCTGAGTTGTCAAGCATGACTTTTCGTGACGTAGTTTGCTATCTTTTCGGCTGAAATTTCTATCACAATATCCACACTTATTGTTACCTGATGCCATTATTGAAAACGAATGATAAAAAAAAAAAAAAAATTAAATGCGATATAATTAATAAACTTAAAAATAAATGAAATAATCAAAATATTAATCGTAAAAAAACAAAAACAAAAAAACAAAACAAATAGCAAATAATAAATGAATAAATTTCTTCTAAAAATAAGAAAGATAAATTAGAAAAACCGAAGGGTAAAAGAAAAATGGAAAATAGTTGAAAAACTTATAATGATCTACAATTTAAAGCCAAAATGAAAAACAGTTCAATAAAACAGTACTGACACGTTTAAAATTATCTTTCAAGAGGCTGTAAAAGAGAATGAGAAAGAGGCCTAGAAAACCATCCCTATTTATAGTCTCCTTTGTTTACAAAATTTAGGAATTATCTGTTCAAAGTCCAAGGCTTAAAGGATTAGGAGGTGTGTACCGATGTTGGGATGAAAAGGAGTGGGGGAAGGCCAAAGCTTTCCGAGTATGAGGGTAATCCAGATCTGGGTAGACCATAGTTGTTGATTAAAATTAAGTAATCGTCCGGACAGGTAAATAACAGGTAAGGTCTGAGAAGGCGCAAAAACAATTGTAAATGCTGAAAATATTATGTATAAAAAATAAATTTCCGACCGTAATAGGTCGAAAATGAAGTTTTATATCATTGTGTATATAAATATTTATGCTTCAAACATGGTGGCGCCATAAAACAAAATGGCGGTTGGGCACACTCAGCCTCTACAAAACATTATTGGGAAGATAACATATACAATCCCAAAGGAATAGGAGGTGCGCCCTGTTGGACATATTACAAAATAGAGTGGGTGCTGCGCTCTTGCGGATATTTTATAAGGTAATGTATGTTCTGCGACTAAGTTAGGAGACAATTAAATTAAATAAGAAAGGTATAGAAATATTACCGAAAATTATACTATTGAACATGCTACTAAATTTTCATTTATTGAGAAGGTTATGTAACAGTTAGGAAGGCTTAAAAAAAAGAAAAAAGAAAGTAAACTTGACAATGGGTCCGCGATTATCATCAGAACTAACCGGGAGGAACTTTCGGATATTTAAATTATAAGTACAATGAGTAAGCTAGCGAGTACCATCGGAACTAGCCGGGAGGAACTTTTGCATGCGTAAAATATAAGTACAATGAGTAGGTTAGCAAGTGTCATCGGACTTCGCCGGATCAAACTTTCAGATGCTTAAAATAGAGCACCGATTAGAGATGGGTATGAATGATAAGAACAGGGTCCCAGGGTCACGTGATTAAAAAGGGAATTGTATGTTAGTTACGTTTAGGTCGAAATGTTGATTGAATTTATATAAATACAATTAGTAGGTTAGCGATGACCACCGGACCTAGCCAGAAGAAACATTCGGATGCGTAAAATGGAGGGGGGGGGGATTTGATTAGCTGCTGTAAGCACAATGAGTAGGTTACCAAGTGCCATCGGACTTCGCCGGGTGAAACTTTCAGATGCTTAAAATAAAGTACCGATTAGAGTTGGGTATGAATGATAAGGGACAGGGTCCAAAGGTCACGTGATTAAAAAGGGAATGGTAGGTTAGTTAAGTTTAGGTAGAAATGTTGATTGAATTTTTATAATTACAATAAGTAGGTTAGCGATGACCATCAAACCTAGCCGGAAGGAACTTTCAAATTCATAAAATGGAGCAATTTGATTAGCTGATTAGAAAAAGGCATGAACAATAAGGGGATGTGTTCATAGGTCACGTGATTAATAATGGGCGTCGTATA
Organism: Piezodorus guildinii; assembly: GCA_023052935.1. Lineage (NCBI taxonomy): Eukaryota > Metazoa > Arthropoda > Insecta > Hemiptera > Pentatomidae > Piezodorus > Piezodorus guildinii. Next base: position 72,676,138 of record CM041297.1, on the reverse strand, counting down.
CTAGTTAAAGTTAGATAAAGGTGTTTATTGAAATTTTCTGTCATAACGTACTATTTTTATTATGTTTTTAAAGATTAAAAATTCAAAATCAAAGAGCTGAAGGCTCAATATTGAACTGAAAAAGGTTCTAAACTTTGATTACTTAACGACTATATAATGATGCGATAAACTCGTGTAATACGAAATAATTACGATGTAGTGTATCATTATTCACGGCTATATTATTGATAATACCTTAGCAAGAGATAACACTAGTTAGTTGTTTTTTCGATAGAATTAACGATATCATTGTTTATTTCTTTCGGAAGGATTAGAGATTGTCCAACAAGGTGAGGTAGAAGACCGAAGCCGGCCGAGACGAACTCTTCCGAAAACATCGCGAAATAGCAATTCTAAAGCAGAATTGTTAATGATAAGTAAATAATACATAGAAAAGGTAAAAAATGGTCTAAGAAGTTGAGAAAACAATTAAAACGGTTGAAAAAATATATAAAAAAATTATATTCGCCTACCGAAATAGGTACAAGTTTTATATTATTATATATTTATACTTTCAGCAATTATTAGAACAAAGTTGATATTTACGTCTTAAATTTATCTTGTTTACGATTAAATCTTTTTACCATACTAAGAGATACAACGTACAAAATCCGCATTATATTTATATATATATACTTAACAGGGTAATGGTTCAAAGTCTCAGAGCTTAAGGAATATTTATACTTTAAGCAATTATCAGTACGAAGTTGATATTGACGTCTTAAATTTATCTTTTTTACGATTAAATCTTTAGGGATTTACTATACTAAGACATGAAACGTATAAGGTCCGCATTATATTTATATATATAATAATGCTTCAAAGTCTCAGAGCTTAAGGAGCCTTTTATCGCTATTTAAATAGTAGGATTAAGAATCAAAGTTCAAAGCTGTATAGGATTAAAAATCATTACACATAGGAAGATAATAGACCGTAGTCCAAGAGCTTAAGGAACCTTTTATCGCTATTTAAATATTAGGATTAAGGATCAAAGTTCAAAGCTGTACAGGATTAAGAAGCCGTATAACGATGTTTATATTAAAGGTATTAAGAAGGTTCAAAGTCCATGTTTACGTTTAAGCTTAAGGAACTTTTTATCGCTACTTAAAATGTAGGATTAAAGATCAAAGTTCAAAGCTGTATAGGATTAAGAAGCCCTATAACGATGTTTATATTAAAGGCATTAGGAAGGTTCAAAGTCCATGTTTCCGTTTCACATACCTGCATGCTTCAACATGATTCAAACCTGTTTGTACTTTCGCTAACCTGTTTTTACATGATTCGACATGTCGGTGCATGCTCGAACCGGTCAGGTATAATCATCCTATATTAAAAAAAACAAAATGGCGGCTGGATAGACTTAAGGCTTTTAAATTGTGAAGTCATAAAACAAAATGGCGGACGGGTAGACTCATGCTTTATAAATACTTAATACGCTCAAAACGTAGGGAAAAGAAAATGGACGCCGGGTAGACTCATGCTTTATAAAGCCTTAATACGCTCAAAACGTAGGGAAAAGAAAATGGACGCCTGGTAGACTCATGCTTTATAAACTGTGACGTCATAAAAGAAAATGGCGGACGGGTAGACTCATGCTTTATAAATACTAAATTAGCCCAAAACGTAGGGAAAAGAAAATGGACGCCGGGTAGACTCATGCTTTATAAATACTAAATTAGCCCAAAACGTAGGGAAAAGAAAATGGACGCCGGGTAGACTCATGCTTTATAAAGACTTAATACCCTCAAACATGGGGTCACGTGATCAAAAAGGGGCGTGGCCTAGTGGTTTAAGTTAGGTTGATATAGCGTCACGTGACTAAAAAGGGGCGTGGCACGGTGGTTTAGGTTAGGTCGATGGCGCGAACCAGCGTGGTTAAGGTTAGGTCGTGGTCGAAATTTAAATTCAAATCTCCCGCTATAGGTCACGTGACCAAATGCTGGCATCTGATTGGCTCCTCAAAAAAGTGTGCCAGCTCCCGCAATTCTTATCTACTTGGGTCTTTTTGCCTTAAAATTTAGACTTACTTTTTTACTATAATAATAACATCATATTAAAGTTATGAAATGAATTTTTTTAGAGTTATTTAGAACGAAAATAAATGCGTAATTAGTACTTTTAGAAAATGACCGCATTTCTAAATCGCGTTTTTTAAGGACTTGAGAATTCATCAGATAACATCTAATAGAATATTTAGATTAAACTAAATGATGAAAATACAAATATGTAAAAAAATCAATTTCATAAAAAATGTCCTTTAGTACCTTTTGGAAATCAACGTCTCAATTGCTTCAGATTTCTGTGATTAATGTACTTTAGTTTAAAGGGACACGAATCAAAATTATCGTATGTAGATTTTTATACTATGGTTAATCGGAACGAAAATTGGCATTGTTTAGGAGATGGGTTTCGCAGTAGAGAGGTAAATATTGTTATCCAACACCCAAGTTTGTTGTGACTCTTAATAAAGATTTAAGCTGTGTCTTAAGAAAACTAGTTTTGATAAATATTGAATTTACTGCTTACCTTTGAATTGCTTAAATTTGGTGCACACAATACACGACTTTTACTTACGTCGGTCGTTAAAATCAATTTCAGAAATTTTAATTAAAGTTTTAGAGAAATACACTCAGCTTCATCCGAAACATATTTCATTTTAAAAAATATAATTTTTATGTGCAAAAATCGCTTAAGTTTATGCCCAATTCGTTAATTTAAATACAACTTTGTATATGAGATAACATTTTTTCTAAAATCTTATACATCCATATAAAATATTATTATATTGTGAATAAAATTGGAGGATGATTTCTACTTCATCACTCTTTTATTGAAAGTAATTGCTCCACGTTTCGGCTAAAATGTCATCTTCAGGTGCAATGGAACTAATTGGATCTAATGTGAGTAGATGCTTTCAAGCCGAAGCCTCATGTCTAAATACATTGATTCCGTGTCTTCACCTAGCAGTACTAAATCATCGGCATACCCCAAAAGCGGAATCTTTTCACCCATATTTAAACCTTTCTCGGTACACATCATCTTTTCAACGACATAATCTAAAGCTATATTAAATAAAACAGGTGACAGGGAGTCACCCTGTTTTAAACCCGATCGCACCCCATATCTTTCGAAGTAATTATGACTTCTAACTTTATGGAATGTTTCCGGGAAACACGTCTCTACTAGGTTTACTAACTTCCTAGGTATTCCCTGTTCAATCATGATGTTATACAGCTTCTGACGGTCTATGGAATCATAAGCCTTTTTAAAATCGATATAAAATTGATGGACTACACCGTTGTATTACAACTTTTTCTCTAATATTTGACGTAAGGACTACTTTTTATTATTATACTAGACATTTTATATAGCTTTTACTATATATTTAATGTAGTATATATATATATATATGTATATATAGCATTTCCAAGTCAAATTCAACCTTTTCCAAGTCAAATTCAACCTTTTCCAAGTCAAATTCAACCTTTTCCAAGTCAAATTCAACCTTTTCCATTTCAAATTCAACCTTTTTCGATTTCAATAAAATAATAAAAATCAAATTAACATGATTTTATGTTTTAATGGTTATTTTAATTACACCTTGTGTTTTTAACCCTTGTGGCTTGTTAAATGTTCCCAGGAGCCTTTCTACATATAATTAGTCACGAATATAATAATAAGTATAACCGATACTTTAATTTTAAGACATTTGCGATACAAAGTCTGGTAGTCGGATTAGCGGGATTCGTTTTATTTTAGTTTTATAATCGCGGGCGAAAATATTATCAATAGAGGTTTATTTTAACTTTTTCGTATTTATTGGATACAAGGCTCAGTAGCTGCGTTTCCAAAGGTTCGTTACCGACTACACTATTAATTTCAATAGCGCTCGCTCAAATATGGGTTTATTATAACTTTTTCGTATTTATTGGATACAAGGCTCAGTAGCTTCGTTCCCAAAGGTTCGTTACCGACTACACTATTAATTATAATCGCGCTCGCTCGAATATGGGTTTATTATAACTTTTTCGTATTTATTGGATACTAGGCGCAGTAGCTGCGTTACGGGGGGTTCTTTCCCGAGCATTCTATTAATTATTCGTGCGCTCGCTCAAATATGGGTTTATTATAACTTTTTCGTATTTATTGGATACTAGGCACAGTAGCTCCGTTACGGGGGGTTCTTTCCCGACCATTCTATTAATTATCCGTGCGCTCGCTCAATTATGGGTTTATTATAAATTCGTGTTTCTTTTCTATGCTAATTTCTGTATTTGTGTTTCGGGAGGTTTGTTAGTGAATGTGTTAATGTTATTTTAGTCAGTTGGTCTAATGTATGTTTATTTCGTGTTTTTTGTAATTTTTCATGTATTGGGTTACCGCTTATCCTTTTTTTCAGGATAGTAAGTTATCTTTTTGGTTAATATTTTGGAGTTTGATAATAATCAGAACGATTTAATAAGTACATTCTTATTTGATAAACCTCTACTTGAGTTAGCGCAATTAAAATTAATAGTGTAATCGGTAACGAACCTTTGGAAACGCAGCTACTGAGCCTAGTATCCAATAAATACGAAAAAGTTATAATAAACCTATATTTGAGCGAGCGCACGAATAATTAATAGAATGGTCGGGAAAGAACCCCCCGTAACGCAGCAACTGAGCCTAGTATCCAATAAATACGAAAAAGTTATAATAAACCCATATTTGAGCGAGCGCACGAATAATTAATAGACTGGTCGGGAAAGAACCCCCCGTAACGCAGCAACTGAGCCTAGTATCCAATAAATACGAAAAAGTTATAATAAACCCATATTTGAGTGAGCGCACGAATAATTAATAGAATGGTCGGGAAAGAACCCCCCGTAACGCAGCAACTGAGCCAAGTATCCAATAAATACGAAAAAGTTATAATAAACCCATATTTGAGCGAGCGCACGAATAATTAATAGACTGGTCGGGAAAGAACCCCCCGTAACGCAGCAACTGAGCCTAGTATCCAATAAATACGAAAAAGTTATAATAAACCCATATTTGAGCGAGCGCACGAATAATTAATAGACTGGTCGGGAAAGAACCCCCCGTAACGCAGCAACTGAGCCTAGTATCCAAAAATTACGAAAAAGTTATAATAAACCCATATTTGAGCGAACGCACGAATAATTAATAGAATGGTCGGGAAAGAACCCCCCGTAACGGAGCTACTGTGCCTAGTATCCAATAAATACGAAAAAGTTATAATAAACCCATATTTGAGCGAGCGCTATTGAAATTAATACTGTAGTCGGTAACGAACCTTTGGGAACGCAGCTACTGAGCCTTGTATCCAATAAATACGAAAAAGTTATAATAAACCCATATTTGAGCGAGCGCACGAATAATTAATAGACTGGTCGGGAAAGAACCCCCCGTAACGCAGCAACTGAGCCTAGTATCCAATAAATACGAAAAAGTTATAATAAACCCATATTTGAGTGAGCGCACGAATAATTAATAGAATGGTCGGGAAAGAACCCCCCGTAACGCAGCAACTGAGCCAAGTATCCAATAAATACGAAAAAGTTATAATAAACCCATATTTGAGCGAGCGCACGAATAATTAATAGACTGGTTGGGAAAGAACCCCCGTAACGCAGCAACTGAGCCTAGTATCCAATAAATACGAAAAAGTTATAATAAACCCATATTTGAGCGAGCGCACGAATAATTAATAGACTGGTCGGGAAAGAACCCCCCGTAACGCAGCAACTGAGCCTAGTATCCAAAAATTACGAAAAAGTTATAATAAACCCATATTTGAGCGAACGCACGAATAATTAATAGAATGGTCGGGAAAGAACCCCCCGTAACGGAGCTACTGTGCCTAGTATCCAATAAATACGAAAAAATTCGTGTTTCTTTTCTATGCTAATTTCTGTATTTGTGTTTCGGGAGGTTTGTTAGTGAATGTGTTAATGTTATTTTAGTCAGTTGGTCTAATGTATGTTTATTTCGTGTTTTTTGTAATTTTTCATGTATTGGGTTACCGCTTATCCTTTTTTTCAGGATAGTAAGTTATCTTTTTGGTTAATATTTTGGAGTTTGATAATAATCAGAACGATTTAATAAGTACATTCTTATTTGATAAACCTCTACTTGAGTTAGCGCAATTAAAATTAATAGTGTAATCGGTAACGAACCTTTGGAAACGCAGCTACTGAGCCTAGTATCCAATAAATACGAAAAAGTTATAATAAACCTATATTTGAGCGAGCGCACGAATAATTAATAGAATGGTCGGGAAAGAACCCCCCGTAACGCAGCAACTGAGCCTAGTATCCAATAAATACGAAAAAGTTATAATAAACCCATATTTGAGCGAGCGCACGAATAATTAATAGACTGGTCGGGAAAGAACCCCCCGTAACGCAGCAACTGAGCCTAGTATCCAATAAATACGAAAAAGTTATAATAAACCCATATTTGAGTGAGCGCACGAATAATTAATAGAATGGTCGGGAAAGAACCCCCCGTAACGCAGCAACTGAGCCAAGTATCCAATAAATACGAAAAAGTTATAATAAACCCATATTTGAGCGAGCGCACGAATAATTAATAGACTGGTCGGGAAAGAACCCCCGTAACGCAGCAACTGAGCCTAGTATCCAATAAATACGAAAAAGTTATAATAAACCCATATTTGAGCGAGCGCACGAATAATTAATAGACTGGTCGGGAAAGAACCCCCCGTAACGCAGCAACTGAGCCTAGTATCCAAAATTACGAAAAAGTTATAATAAACCCATATTTGAGCGAACGCACGAATAATTAATAGAATGGTCGGGAAAGAACCCCCCGTAACGGAGCTACTGTGCCTAGTATCCAATAAATACGAAAAAGTTATAATAAACCCATATTTGAGCGAGCGCTATTGAAATTAATACTGTAGTCGGTAACGAACCTTTGGGAACGCAGCTACTGAGCCTTGTATCCAATAAATACGAAAAAGTTATAATAAACCCATATTTGAGCGAGCGCACGAATAATTAATAGACTGGTCGGGAAAGAACCCCCCGTAACGCAGCAACTGAGCCTAGTATCCAATAAATACGAAAAAGTTATAATAAACCCATATTTGAGTGAGCGCGATTAAAATTAATAGTATAATCGGTAACGAACCTTTGGGAACGCATCTGCTGAGCCTACTATCCAATAAATACGAAAAAATTAAAATAAACCTCTATTGATAATATTTTCGCCCGCGATTATAAAACTAAAATAAAACGAATCCCGCTAATCCGACTACCAGACTTTGTATCGCAAATGTCTTAAAATTAAAGTATCGGTTATACTTATTATTATATTCGTGACTAATTATATGTAGAAAGGCTCCTGGGAACATTTAACAAGCCACAAGGGTTAAAAACACAAGGTGTAATTAAAATAACCATTAAAACATAAAATCATGTTAATTTGATTTTTATTATTCTATTGAAATCGAAAAAGGTTGAATTTGACTTGGAAAAGGTTGAATTTGACTTGGAAAAGGTTGAATTTGACTTGGAAATGCTATATATATATATATATATATATATATATATATATATATATATATAATATAATAGCTATGGCAGTGTACTACCTTGGCCGCGTGGTGTTTTCTCCTAGGAGAATATACTCACCACGTTTATCGATGAATTATTTTAAGGTAGGGTCATCACTCCCCACGCCTATTTTTTTGAGTTCAGACCAGTAAGCTAGGGAGAGGCTGTGAGTGAATCCCCCTTTCAATTATATGCTTATAAAAGTCTCATCGGGACTGGGATTCGAACTCACAACCTTTGGCGTGCGAGCCTAGCGCCACTCACCCACGGGCTCCCCTCATATAGATGTAAGTGAAAATAAATAATTAATTATTAGTTATGTTTTGTTTATTGTTTATTCATTTTACGTCATTTTATGCTGCTGTTGCTGATTCGATGATGGGGCAGTGGGAGTCCTAAATTTTTCCTATCCAGGTTTAATTAGAATAGAGATCTTTAACGAGTACCTAACATTTCACATGATCGGGACCACTTTTTCACGTCCCCTCCGAAGGACATCGTAGGTAAGGATTTTTTAATTAGTAGTTATGTGTTGTATATATATATATACCAAAAAGTTTTATAATTATTTGTTATACAGTTCTTCTCCCCAACTCTATTTTTAAGAAAATAATTTTTTTTTTCTATTAAATTTTTTCATCCCAGGATTTTGTCATATTATTATTTATTTAGTAATACCACGCACACCTTTAGCTAATTGAAGGATTGTGACCGGAGATAAAAACCGGCTAGAAACGTATGAATTGGTAATAAAACGATAATCGAATTTGGGCTGATTGAAAGAAGTGGCCCTGCACAGTAGCCATCCATCATCTAGCCCTACTCAGTATTCTCCTCTGCCTGTTCTCCCCTCGCCTCTTCCTGAATTAGGGTTGTCCTCTTTCATCAGCAACAACACTTAAGGAGGACTTCTGTTGTGCTTGATTACAGTTTTACTTAGGGTTCACCCAGTCAATCTACGACCTATGTCGTCTAGGTGGCTCATTTGTTTATGGTGGAATTGAATTTCTTCGTTTCTTGTTTTGGATAGAAATGTAATTTCAGTATTTTTTACAAGATGGCCTCGAGACCTTCTGGTTTAGATTACCTAGTGGAATGCTGCCAATGAGCATATTCTCATCATGTATTTTCATGTATATTACCTATATATATATTATCAGCTAATTTACTTGATGTATTAACTAATGCAGTTGTTAATTTCAATAAATAAATAAAAAAAAAGTATTTTTTAAGTTTTTTATTTTTGAGAATATTATATGTACGTCTCATTTCTTCATCCTCATGCGGGAGAAGTTAATAAGTATAATAGCTAATGAACTATTATATAGCGCAGTAAAGTTTTCTTGTGGGTAGTCCACTTAAAGCTACAAGTATTAGTCATAGGAATAACCTGTGGTGAATTGGCTTAATGGGATCGAATCCGGCAAATGGTCCTAGGAATTTTTCAAACTTTAATTTAAGAAAAAATCCTTGGTTGTGCCGTCCTTCGGAGGAAATATAAAATTGAGGCCCTGAGTCTGTGCGATGTCAAGCGGACTCCCTTGCCCACCCCTACGTGAGTTGAGGTTCCTCCACAAGTAGGCATTCTTTAACCATATAGTAAAACCTTCCTTCCTATATCCACAGTCCCCTTCAATTTAAATCCTTAGTCCACTTGCTAGAAACTCGTTCGCGTCATTCCAACATTTATTTTCCAAACAGAACAAAGCCCTTCCCTTGTTTAAAGTATCGATCCTTTTCTTGCCTATTTCACTGCATTATGCAATTCCATTCCTTCAAATATACTCCATGCTTCATCCCCACCCACTTTCAAATCTCTCCTGATTCTAAAATTATCAGCTCAAACTAACCCTGTTGGTTGTAATATGTCAATAATATCTATTTTAAACTTTGTTTGTTTATTTAACTTCCCTTTATGCTACTGTGGATAATTGGACAATGGTACAGAGGTGTCCTAAAAATCCAGGCTAATTAGAAGAGGGATCTTTATCGAGCGCCTGACAACGCACAGGCTCGGGATCATCTTTTAAAGTCCCATCGGGACTGTCGGCATAAATAAAAATTTTAAACTTTAAAGACTAATGAAAAGTGTGTCTGATGAAATAGATTTTGCTACCAACACAACGATTGCTACCTTATGTTATAAATCGAAGCCATTTCCTTACCATTTGAAATGTTCTTTTTAACTTATTGTAATGTCTTATAATTATGATACATATTTAATTTTTAATTTGCTTTTTAAAATTTAGTTAAGCAATTTTTATTTACATTACAAGCAAAAAGTAATTGAATTTACCCTTTATATATTATTTTGTTTTCCTTTTAAGTTTGAAATTACTTTATTTTAGATAAGGTACTAGCAAAACGGATACCTCTTCTATATGCTACTTGTAAGAATCATAGCACAGGGATTGCGACTGTTCGTTACTTCTGTTTAATCTGCCGTAGCGACTCTTGTAGCAGCCCTTGAGAGTAGAAACTGCTATAAGTTGGCCACTAATTGACTGTAGCAGCTGCTCAGCAGTGAATACGGCCTAATTAACTCGGTGCTAATAGTTGGTTTTATGTGGGCGCCGATGAGGTTTGATTAACTAGCGCTTATTATCCGATGATTAATGAGCTGGCCAATTAGACAGTGATTTCCTTATAAGACCAAGTGGTATTCTCTCTATGATATGCACTATAGGACTATAGCGCATCAAGCGGACGGAGTGGCTGATCCTTCATATACATTCACGTTAAAAAAAACAAAAAAAAACAACAAGAAACACTAAGAAAAAACTCAATCTCAAGCTCGGTTTCCCTGGAGAGGGGAGAGTTACGGACGACAGTTGTATTATAGTTATATGCATACATGATTTGTTTAGAAGCAAAATATGTTCGGATTGTCCTAAATACATTTTCATTAAAAATGTCAACAAAATTATTTATAATAAAGTAGCATTACAATAAAAAAAACACACGACTTTCACTTACCTCCGTTGTTAAAATCAATTTAAGAATTTTTAAATACATGTAGAGATAAAAATAAATTGTAAACTGAATTTCAATAGAAACATGTGTTTTATTAAATAATCTATTAAATTTTTATCTACAACAATCACTTAGTGTTCGGGGTAATCACCCCCAACTCAAATGTCAAGATGATCACAATAAGGGGCCCTGCTTCCTTGATATGCCGCCAGGTAGCAGCTCGGTCAATATAAATTTCTCTTTTCAGGAACCAGAAACTGTCAGTTTTATTGGCTTTTCATCACTCTCTGTTACCATTTACCATTCGGTGTATCAGATAAAATTTTTTTTCTAAAATTTTTAGCTATCAAACGGTATATTATACATCTATATTACTGTACTTGTGTTAAAAAACAAAAAAAAAAGGATAAAAAAATATCTTTGCACTTATCTGCTTTATGTGTTTATCAAATTCGCTCAACTTTGATATTTAGCCGTCCTTCGTCAGTTCCATTAAGATGATATGGTTAATCTTTTGGAATGAACAAAATTAAAGGTAGTTTATAAGAAGAAAATATCGGCATTTAAGCCCTGCTAGAGTATTTCAATCAGAATTAAACCTTCATGATATTAAAACCTATTAAATTTTACATCGATATAGCGAGTTTAATAAAAATCGTTTTAGCCGTTTTTGAGAAAATCGTAAAAAGGTGCTAAATGCATGGGATAAAGTAGGACTTCCGGTCAGCCGATTTTAGTGAAAAAGTTGCTGTAAGATTTCGGGCGTATAGTTGTCTTAAATATGAAATTTCAGTTACGTTCGGCTTATGGTTTTGCGCTAGACTTACCACACACACACGGTCTCACACACAGACACATAGACCTTTTTTCGGGACTTGGTCATCTGGACTCAGAAGACCCTAAAACGTGTATTTCCGTCGAAAACTGGAATTTGAAATAGCTTATAAGAGTTTTACTTTTCCAAGACTGGGGTAATGTTTTTTTCTCGAGATTATGATATTTTAATAAATAGTGGCTCCCGATTAGACCATTTATCGTTCTCAATACGTTAACTCTACGTAATCTTTGTCATATCCATATAAAATTCAGAGTTTTGTAAAACATGTGAAATCCATCTCCACGTATATCAAAACCAAATGTATACCATTGATTCACACCTATGAGAAATAACCTTTTGCAAATTTTTAGCCCTTTAATCTTTATGAGAGGGGAGTTATGGAGGGGAAAAGAAAAAAAAAAATTTATTTAGCCTGAACAGCTCAACCGATTTTCACGAAAAAAAGGATATGATAGGGATTTTCAAAAAGAGTTTCAAAAACAATTAGAAAAAAAATATACGAAAATATTAATCAAAATAAATATTTGAATTTTTCCAAAAAAAAATTATTTAGGTTATGATAGAAAATTATTCGGTACGCCTCCGATATATTGCTATTTCATTGGGTGGTTCTCAAAATCATAAAGATTTTTTTTTTTTTTTTTTAATGTTGGTTGACGTTTAAGAAAATATATTATTTAGGATCCTTCAATAAAATAAAGTAGCGAAAAATTTGAGGTGTACCGTACCATCATAACCTAAATTTTTTTTTTTAAACATTCAGAAAAAAATGTTTGACTAGCATTTTTGTGGTAAAAATCTGTTTAAAAAAAGCTGTTTAGGAGAATTTTTTTCTATTTCTTTCCCACCTCCATGAATTAATTCCCTTCAATAAGGATTAAGGGCTTAAAATTTGCAAAAGGTTGTTTCTCATAGGTACGAATCAATGGTATTAATTTGGTTCTGATATACGCGGGGGCAGATTTCACATGCTAATTTCGCTAGGCCCTTTAATGAATTTATGCAGCTTAAATGAATTAGAGATGTGAAGTCTTAGCGTTGAAATGTTTCTCTAATGGTTAAATGTTCAAACGGTTTCGAGGTGTTAATAGGCTGCAGGTGGACTTGAAACCAGTAAAGAAAAATTCTTCCAAACTAAAATATTTTTCAGAAAATTATAAATTTGTCTATATTTTAGATGTTGACTATATAAGGACTTGGAAAGTATAATTTAGTTGCAAGTTTTATAAAAATCGTTAATATTTAAATGCGAAAAAAGTGTTCAGCGAAACATGTTGACCGATGGGTGTTCACTCTTGCGCTCTTTAATCTTAACATAACGAGGAGGTGTGCATTTTTTTTTTTTTTTTTTTCAATATCTGTTCTATAGCCCAACAATAATCTTGTTTAAATATTTTCGCATGATTACACATGAAGAGCTCACAAAAAAAAAGGAAGAGGATCACATATTTCCGAAATGGATTAATATGTTCATATATTTATACAAAAATGTTTTTTTACATTTCTAAGATTTAATGCGTCCTAATCAGTAATATTAATTTAATATTTTGATTTAGGCGCCTTATCGGATTTTTAGGAAAATGTAATAAATTTACTTAAAGATTGCTTCCACCTTTCCATTTTCTACTTCAAAATATGAACCCCTTTATCCAATGCTGATTTAGCAGCAATGAATGAATAGAGAAGTCCAACTTTATCGAAGTTTTGACAGTCATTCATGAGCCCACCAGTCCTTAACTAATTTCCCTACCTACCGAATCCCCTTTTCAGCGAACGGTATCTGGGAACCCTGAAAGAAGTTCTTAACGGGATTCTCTCGCTGTCTATCACCATCGAGATACGCGTCGAACCGATCCATATTCACTCCACTTCTTCTGGCTTATTGAAAACTTGCTGTGCAGCAGAGTTATGGGCTTTTTGTTTCTTTTTACTTTTATTGAATAAATTATTGTGGTTTTTATCATAATTTATTTTTTTTTGGAGGGGGAGGAGGTTTATTGAGAAAACGTATATTCTTTTTTTAGTTACCATTATAATTAAATATCCTTTTTCTTTGTCACCACTACAATGTTCATTTAGGAACTCCACATGTAGAGAATGTAAGGAACTGGGCCTCTTTTGATCATACTAACGCAGACCTTATCTCCTTTTATTTTATTTATTTATTTTATAATATTCCGCATCTACCCAAGTGGGTCATTAGCGGCTTAAATTTTAAATATTACATTACATTATATACGGACATTACTTTATAGCATAAATTATTTACAGATTCTTACATTTACAGTCTGTTACAACTTTACAATATTTACATTAATATTAAATTACAATAGTATTTATATAAGATGGGTCATTTTTATAGTTTTTATGAACTTGATAACTTTTTTTATTTTTTCTTCATCGTCGGTGAGTGCTTCGGTCATAGAGAGGGGTATATCGTGTTTTGTTCTGGTGTTCGTGTATCTTGCATGAGGTTACAATGTGTTTTATGGTCAGAGGTGTTTTACATGTTTCGCAAATCGGTGGTTCTAGGCCTCTCATAAGGTATCCGTGGGTGAATGCTGAGTGTCCAATTCGCAGTCTTGTTAAGATAACCTCTTCAGAGCGAGACTGTCTGGAAGAGGTCTTCCATGGAAGAGTGTCCTGCTTAATTTCTTGGAGCTTGCTGGAAGTTCGGTTCCATGTTTGTTGCCAGTGTTCTTTTAAGGCGTTTTTGCACCAGCGTCTCCAGTCTCCTACGGTGGTTTGATCCACTATAGTGGTATCATTCGTTGTCGTTCTGGCAAGGTTTGCTGCCCTCCTGTCAGCTGCTTCATTTCCAGGGATACCACAGTGCGAGGGTACCCAGGCTAGCACAATGTCAATAGTTTGTTTTTCTAGCGTTTTCCATAGACAGTTATGAATTTTCCGTACTATTGCATTTTCGGAGGTTCCTTTAGCTATGGTCTTGAGTGAGCTAAGGGAGTCGGTGGCTAGTAGAGCATGTTTTATGTTAAGTGTTTTGATGAGAAGTAAACCTTGGTAGATGGAGAAGAGTTCGCCTGTAAAGACACTGTTCATGGGCGGCAAGTAGAACTTGATGCAGTCATCCTTAAGAACTACTGCACAGCCTACCACCACACTGTCAGTTTTTAATCCATCGGTATACAGTGTTGTGTAGCCTGGGTACTTTTGTGTTAACTTTGCAAAGTGGCATCTTTTAACAAGTGAATTTTCTCCGATTTGTATTTCTTTAGAAAGCGACGTGTCTATTTTTAAGAATGTTTTCTTCCATCGAGGGAAAAGTGTGTCGTCTATTGTTATTATGTTTCTTATTTTTAAGTTAAAAAGTTGTAGAAGGTTTTGAGCTCTTTCTGCAATGCCTGTTAAATTATTCTCATTTTGTTTATCAATGATGATTAGCATATCATGTAGGAGAGGGTGAGATAAGTTCTTCTTAGTTTTAAACTTGGTTCTCCACTTTCCACGCATAAGCTCTCAACGGGGGAAGATCTGAAGGCTCCAGTACATATTCTAATTGCTGCCTTGTGTACAGTATTTAATTGGTTGAGAGTTCTTTCACAAGCAGAGTTGTAGACAGCGCATCCATATTCTAGTTTACTCTTGATCAGAGTTCTATAAAGGGTAAAAAGTGTTTTTCTATTAGCTCCCCAGTTCATTCCTGAAACAGTCCTGAGAATGTTTAGTAATTTTAAGCACTCTGTTCTTAGTCTTTTTATATGATAGGTCCATGTTAGCCGTCTGTCCATCCACATCCCTAGAAAACGTACGTTTTCAACAAACGGTAATATTTCCCCCTTAAGTTTTAGTAAAAGATTTACTGTTCACTTATTTTTCCTACTGAAATGAACACATTTGGTTTTCGTAGTTACAAAACAAAAACCAGAAGTTGAGGACCAATGTTCCAGGTTTTTAAGAATATTTTGCATTTTCCATTCTATAAATGCTAGAGATTTGTTTTTTATCAGTATTGTTGTTTAAAGTAATCACCTCCAACTAAATGTCAAGATGATCACTCCTTTAGTAGTATGTAAGTGGACTGTATGAAAAATATAGCTAAATGAAATGAGGCTGGGCCAAGATAAAATAAACACATTATGGGGATAAAATTAATTATATTGTAAAGAAGATCGGTACATATTTAACTTAATGGCCAGATGTTCATTAGGACTGGGTTAGTAAAGTTATAAGTGCTATTGTAAATTATAACAAGTTGACTTAAGTGGTGATCTCTGATGGTGAAAATGCTCTGGAAGATGAGTCTGTTCTTCTCTCCTCCTCTCCTCCTCCCCTTTGGCCAGGGGGTCTTCTAAATTCTCTACTCCATGGTAAAGGGTGGTTCTACAGGAGGAACAAAAAAAAACTAGAGAGACTGTCTGGCACAACCAGCCAGGACCTGCAACTTCAGTTTCATTCTCGGCCGCTAGGGGCGCTCTCTTTCTCCTTATGGCCACTAGATGGCAGAGCAGTGACATTTCTCTTTTCGGGAACCGGAAACACACCGCCCACCTAAATCAGCTCCGGGTGATTTACTTCTAAGACGATGAAGAAAGATGATTTTGGTAATTGCAGTCTTCATGAAGGTCTTAGGTTGAAGCCTGAAAATACAAAAGAAAGATCCCTATTCACAGAGCTTGAGAGAAAAAAAATAAACGCATGACTTAATTAAAACTGAAAGCAGATTGGTGTTAATTATATCAAATGTTTCTTTATGTTGGAGTCCAAAATGAATATAAATGATATCTTAAACTGCGAAAACAAAAACTGCCACTGAATCAGAAAATAATAACAACGAAATGACTCTAAAAGGAAAATAATAAATATTAGTTTGCAACTATTACCTCCTAGAAGGCGTAATAAAATCATCGTCCGCCCACCATGACGAGCCCCCGTCATTAAGGAAAGGGCGAAAGAAAAAAAACAAAAATTATATTTTCTTAATAAAAAAAAAAATATGCTTTTATGAATGAAACAAAACCAAAGAGCTTTACTTGTCTTTATCCTCAAGAGGGTAAAATAATGGCACTACCGAGGTGACTGCGCGAGTCAAATAGCTTCCAGAAGGGGTACGCACCGTCAAGGTACGGGTGACTCCATCCCTACCTGGGAAGGTTTCTGTGACTCTTGCGATGGGCCACTGACCAACGATGGTCCGTTTTTCGATGAGGATGACAAGGTCTCCCACAACCAACGTAGGCCTTTGCTCTTTCCACTTATGGCGTTGCTGGAGCGAGTGTAGGTATTCCTTCTTCCAGCGATTCCACACATGCGTGATCTGGGCCTCGATCATTTTCCATCTGGACATAAGAGGAGGCATCGGACCGGCGTGGATTGAGCATTGAGGTAGCGATGTGATAGGACCTCCTATCAGGAAATGGCCTGGCGTCAAAAAATCAAAGTTCGTTGCGTCCTCGGTGAGGGGGCACAGAGGACGGGAATTCAGTACGGCCTCAATTTTGATTAACGCTGTAGCCAGCTCTTCATACGTGTATGGTTGTCTGCCAACAGAACCTGTCAATAATCTCTTCACCGACTTGACACCGGCTTCCCATAGACCGCCGAAGTGAGGAGCTCGAGGAGGTATGAATTTCCAGTCTATCCCTCTTAGAGCCAAATGGTCGCATACCATCCCTTGAATTTCCCCTTTAAATTTGAATATTTCCTTAAGGAACTTGGAGGCACCGACAAAATTGGTCCCGTTGTCGGACCAAATAGTACTAGGTGCGCCACGTCGCGAGATAAATCGCTCCAGACTAGCTATGAACGCAGATGTTGTAAGCGAAGATACTAATTCCAGATGGATAGCCTTACTGGACATACATACAAAAAGACATAGATAGGCCTTCCGAGGGACGCGTTTCGTCTCCTGGACTCCTTTATGAGAAAGGGGCCAGCATAATCAACGCCAGTCTGAAAGAAGGCGCGTATCCCGTCAAATCTAGCTCTTGGCAGTGGTGCCATCATGGGCGCTATTGGTTTCGCCCTTTGGATGCGACAACGAACACAGCGTCGAATTCTACCTCTAATAAGTTTAGCAGCTGATGGTATCCAATATTTTCCTCTAAGAAGTGCCAAAGTCAAGGCTTGTCCTGAGTGAAAATTATTTGAATGGACCGAATCGATTATAAGGGTCGCAAGCGGTGCCTGTCTTGGAATTAGAATCGGGTGTTTACTGGAGTAGGAAATCGAAGATTCCTGTAGACGTCCGCCCACCCTAACTACACCCCGTTCGTCCCGAAAGGGCGACAGCTGATCGAAGGATTTAGGGATCCGGAAGGTTTCACTGAAGCACTCAGGAGGAAGGTACAGTCGCTGAACGAAAACGATGCATCTAATCTCAGCTTCGGCAATCTCGTTGGCGGAGAACTGCTCTGACTGCTGAACACTGTGTTTAGAGGCGACCCTGGCCCTTCTTAGTCTTATAAACCTTATAATCCTCGCCACAGTTCTAACAAGGGTGCGCATAGAAGAGAAGCGAGAGGTCCAATCATAGGGCGGCTCGTGTAGCCTTGGTTTTGAGCGTAGTGCACTCATGACGACGGTCCTGGAGACGGGTGCAAACCAAGATGAGATTGATGAGCTCAGCCATTCGGGTCCATTCCACCATATAGTGGCGTCCTTCAGTTTCTTTGGATTGCATCCGCGCGATGCTAGATCGGCGGGATTGTCCTCGGAATCTACGTGTCTCCAAAAGTCAACAGCAACGGCTTGGGTAATTTGAGACACACGATTGGCTTCGAAAATCCCTAGTTCATGAGTTGGAGTATGCAGCCAAGAAAGAACCACTTGCGAGTCCGTGAAACATATTACATTACTAGCCGCAGGTAACGTGATCGAAGATACCAGTCGAGCGAGCAGGATAGCGCCACACAGCTCGAGACGTGCAGTAGAAACATATCGTAATGGGGCCACCCTCGACTTGGCTTTTACGATTATTATAATTAATAAGAAGTCCCTGGAACCTCGAGGGAGAGAGAATATGAGAGTGAAGAAAGTTAAGAGATATCACCATCCTGGGAAACTAACTCGGCAACAAAGTTGCGCTTATATGTAACTCGGGCTGAAATATGAAAAAAAAAAATGAATAAATCTTGCCAATCTGAAATACAAATGGTGAAACGTCGAAAGCCAAACTAAATTATGACGTCACCGCAACTATTGTAAATAGATTTTGAAAATTAAATATACTGAAGCGCCGAAGGAAACTGAAAAATAGCGACTAAAAATATTTAAAATATCTGAAAATGACAATGGTGAAACGCCGAAGGCCAAACTATATTATGACGTCACCGAAACTAATGCAAATAACGATTGAAGATTAAATATAGTGAAGCACCGAAAGAAAACTGAAATATGGTGACCACAAAATATTTAATATATCAGAAAATGAAGATGGTGTAACGCCGAAGGCCAAACTATATTATGACGTCACCGAAACTAATGCAAATAACGATTGAAGATTAAATATAGTGAAGCACCGAAAGAAAACTGAAATATGGTGACCACAAAATATTTAATATATCAGAAAATGAAGATGGTGTAACGCCGAAGGCCAAACTATATTATGACGTCACCGAAACTAATGCAAATAACGATTGAAGATTAAATATAGTGAAGCACCGAAAGAAAACTGAAATATGGTGACCACAAAATATTTAATATATCAGAAAATTAAGATGGTGTAACGCCGAAGGCCAAACTATATTATGACGTCACCGAAACTAATGCAAATAACGATTGAAGATTAAATATAGTGAAGCACCGAAAGAAAACTGAAATATGGTGACCACAAAATATTTAATATATCAGAAAATGAAGATGGTGAAACGCCGAAGGCCAAACTTAATTATGACGTCACCACTAAATAATTGCATCAATATCTAAGAGAAAAGGAAACGAGGTGAAGCGTCGAAAGAAAACTAAAACATGACGTCACCAAGTAGAGACTCGATTGTAACTGCTAATTGAAGTTGATGCCAGCGCTAGCACGAGTTAGTCCGACCTCTTTGGATCCAGGTTATGATTAAATGAATGACTAACTCATGAACGTCCACCATATTGGAAGTATCTCTTTACTGTTATTGTAATTGGCTGGCAACTATAATGAAACTATTGTATTAAAACCTATTGTAATTGAAATGTAATGCTGAAATTAAATATAAAACATGAAAGAAATGTGATGTGGTCTTTGTTAATGTTTTACTTACTGGTTTAAGTAGATAGTGATTTTAACCTAACAGCTGTGCCTAAGTGAAGATAATTTAATTTATAAATGAAATAGTAAATTAAAAATGTAAGAACAAATGAACTTATGCATTATTATGTATGTTCTTAGTTAACAATAACTGCAAACTACTTATGGATTAATTTAAAATAAAACTGCATGCAATGAATAGACATTATTTAAAATTACCTTTAAAGGCAGTCAGTTAAATGAAATAAATTGGCTCTGTGAATAAAGTTACATATAATAACACTTAGAAATATTATACATTATGACAAACAAAACAGGCAATACATTATTTGATGTAATTTTGTTAGTTCTATTAGTAGGTTAGTTCTATCATAACAATGAAATATCCTTAAATTGAATTTATTACAAACATTAAAACTTTTATGTTGCCATTTAATAGAGCTTATTAGGTGATTAGAGCACATTTAATTCAATAAATTTTTAACAATGAATGGCATACTGTTGTAGAATTTTGCTAATGGATATACAATTTTGAAATTATTTCACTAATGAATTGAATAAAATATATTTAATATCTTGGCCATATGGAAATACAACTTTGACTATAAATTGAATAAAAGATGTATCATTTTGGCTGTAACCAATTATGAAATGAAAAGAGCAAATGTTTTGACATCTTGGCAATATATAAATACAATTTGACTTAGATTGTCTAGGTCCAGAGTTATCAAATAGTTAGGTATCTAGGCTCCGCAGGGCAATTTGTTAGGATATCTAGGCCCGCTGTGACCAATTGTTAAGATATCTGGACCGGAGGACCATATGTTTAGAGTAATCACCTCCAACTAAATGTCAAGATGATCACTCCTTTAGTAATATGTAAGTGGACTGTATGAAAAAATATAACTAAATGAAATGAGGCTGGGCCAAGATAAAATAAACACATTATGGGGATAAAATTAATTATATTGTAAAGAAGATCGGTACATATTTAACTTAATGGCCAGATGTTCATTAGGACTGGGTTAGTAAAGTTATAAGTGCTATTGTAAATTATAACAAGTTGACTTAAGTGGTGATCTCTGATGGTGAAAATGCTCTGGAAGATGAGTCTGTTCTTCTCTCCTCCTCTAGTCCTCCCCTTTGGCCAGGGGGTCTTCTAAATTCTCTACTCCATGGTAAAGGGTGGTTCTACAGGAGGAACAAAAAAAAACTAGAGAGACTGTCTGGCACAACCAGCCAGGACCTGCAACTTCAGTTTCATTCTCGGCCGCTAGGGGCGCTCTCTTTCTCCCTATGGCCACTAGATGGCAGAGCAGTGACATTTCTCTTTTCGGGAACCGGAAACAATTGTGAAGTCATCAGCAAATAATGTACAGATGGCTGGATGTTGAACATAGTTTAGTATATCATTTATTGCTATTAGGAAAAGGGTAGCGCTTGGGACTGATCCCTGCGGTATCCCATTTTCTTGAATAAATGTCTTTGATAACTCATCACCGATTTTAACTTGAAAAGTTCTTCTTTGCAGAAAGTTTTTTACAAATCTCACTATTCTTCCTGTAATACCCTATTCCAAGAGTTTGTCCATAATTGCTCTCCTCCATACTCTGTCGTTAGCTTTTTGCATGTCAAAAAATGCAGCGACTAAGTGTTCTCTCGAAAGAAAAGTTGCATGGATTTCGGCTTCCAACTTAATAAGGTGGTCTAAAGTGGAACGGTTTTTACGAAATCCGCATTGTTCTTTAACGATCAGATTTCTTTTTGACAGAGTGTCTGTTAGACGTTGGTTCACCATCTTCTCCATTATTTTTGAGGAGCAGCATGTGAGTGACACTGGACGAAAGCAATCAGGATTCGTAGAATCTTTTGTCTTGGGATGGGAATGATTATTGCCTTGGTCCATAGATTAGGCAGATTACCTTCTATTCATATGTTATTGTATAGTTTTAACAGATAGCTCTTTGCCTCAGTAGAGAGTTTTTTCAGAAATAAGTAAGGTATTTGATCGGGGCCTGGAATTGACTTAGATTTGCAGTTTTGCAGGACATTATTAAGTTCTTCAATAGTAAATGGTTCGTTGTAGCCTTCTGTATCTTGGTGTTTGATTTTGAGAGGTAGTTTTTCAATGCAATTCTTGTAATTAATAAAGTTCTGGTCCTAATTTTCAGTGGCAGACCGTAGTTCATTTTCCATCTCATGTTCATCACAGACCACTCCTGTTTGTGTTTTTAAGCCTGATAACGTATAATTATTTTTATGACCTTTTATTGCTCTTATTTTCGACCATATTTGTTGGGTTGGGAAGTTGTGGAACTGTTTATGGAAGCCACATAATCTTTCCAACATTCTTTTTTCCTCTGTTTATTTTTTTTGTTAGCATATACACGTAGTTTTTTTAATTCTATTAAATCACATGGTAATTGTGATTTTTTGTATCTATTTAACGCATTTTTTTTTTTTGCTATAATAGCATTACTGCACTCGATATTCAACCATGGGACCCGGACACGGGAAAATTCCTTTTTGGTTTTCGGTATGTTTAGAGTTGCTGCTTGAAGTAGTATCTGATTAAATATTTCTAGCTGTTTATTGATGTCTGCGGGTTTGGAGGTATTTAAACCGTTTATTTTCTCATTGATATATTTCCCATAAAGTTCCCAGTCAGTTAAGTTATACTTCCATCGGTAACTGTAATGTATTTTTGGTCGGTTTTCTGGAATTTCTAATAGAATCGGGAAGGTGTCGCTTCCAAAGAGTTCATCTAATACTCTCTAGTTCTTTGTAGGTAAGAGGTGTTAGTCGCACAAGCTGAGATCTGGGGCAGACTGAGTGTTAGTGCTAAAATTCATGTGGGTTTTTGTACCATCGTTTAATAAATCTGTATTTTTGTCTGTTTTTAAAAATTTGATAAGGATATTTCCTCTGCTATCTGTATAATCGGAGCCCCAAAGAGAATGGTGTCCGTTCAAGTCCCCTAAAATGTAATATGGTTTAGGAAGTTGTCTAGTAAAGTAGTACAAATCGTCAACCGAAAACTTTTTCCACTGTGGTATATATATGCTGCAAACGGTGATCGGATTAGGTAAGTAGATTTTGACGGCCACTACTTCAAAATCTGTATGTAGTTTTACTTCTTCAAAGTTATAGTTGAATTTCTATTTTTCCTTACTATTTTATAGTTTTATGTTGCAAGAGTGTTGTTGGAGTAAATGTGTTTCTTGAATGCAAGCACAGATGGGTTTGTGTCTAGTTAATAGAAGGTTAAAAAGGTCTTTGTGTCTAATCAAACCGTTACAGTTCCATTGTATAATTTTGGCCATTTTATTTAATTATGAATGTATACAAACTGTCGTTTTGTTCAATTGTTTAGTTTTTCATCTAGGCTATTTTTTAATTTATTCTGCAACCTGGTGCATCTTGATTTTGTTGTGCGTCCAGTTATATATTTCTGTATGTCGGCTATCATTTCAAATACACCGCTTACATTAGGGATAAACTATTTAATTGTGTTAATAGGGTTATTTTCCATCTTTGTCATATCCAGCAACAGGCAAAAGGTCTCAAAGTTTATTGGATATTTATCAGTGTTATCTTCAATAAACGTTTTGACCAATGAGCATTGCTCTTGGGTATTATTTGTTTGCGGTTTATTATTTGTCATTTCTGGTTCAGAGTCGGTAGGTGATTCAAATCTGTTTTCCGGTAATACTGAAAATAAATCAGCTTTGTTATTTTCCTTTGTTGGTGGATTATCTGTAAGGAATTCGTTTCCATTTTTTTGTAAGACTTCTGGTTTTGTTTCAATGAGATTATTGATCGAATTTCTAGTATTTTGGATATTTTCACTTTTTGATTGTTCATTTAGAGAAGTGTCCTGAGAAGGCTTTTCTAGATTTTTCTGTGTGTTTAATCTGTCGGATTTTTCTTGAGGTTTTCAAGTCAGGGTTTAACTTGCATTTGGTTCTAATATGCCCTGTTTCGGAGCATATATAGCATCGGATTTCGTCTTCTGCTATGTATAGTCTATAATTATACGTTTATCACGTAATTATTACTATTATTTCCTACTTTTTTTTTTAAAATACAATTCTACGTGTCGTTAAAAGAACTTAGTGTCACTTAACGTCACTTAAACGCACAAGAAATAGTACGGGAAAACGTTAAATTTGAAACTCACTGGACACCGTTAGTAGAGCGCAGTTAATCCATTAACTTCCAAAGGATTTTCAAGTCTGATAACAATTTACCGTGCGTAAACATCGCTACTGTTTGTAAACATTATATATATATATCTAAATATATACATATATAGATATATATTTTTATTTTATTTTTTCTTCTCTCATAGCAAAATGGTTCAGTGCACTATCTGTGAGTGTGTGATTACAAGGGACGATAAAGGTAGTTTGGGTTGTAGCAAATGCCGCGTAATTTATCACGGTAAGTGCTGCAATCTAAGTGATAAGGAAATAGAACAAATTAAATCTCAAAAGAAAACCTGGTTCTGTAAAAAATGCGACCCGCCCAGGAGTCCAACTAAGATTGCCGAACCGTCGGCAGCGGATATTCTCGCTGCAGTGAATCTATTAAGAACTGAAGTTAACAATGAAATCAAAAGTATTAAATCGTCTCTTGAAAAATATGGTGGGATGAGTTTTGAGCTGAATGACCGTCTCACGAAAATTGAGAAGCATCTTGAGGGTCAGGCTAAACATTTAGAAGAGGTCACAAGCGAAAATAAAATCCTCAAATCACGAATGAGCGAATTAGAGGTCCGCCTTAATAAGGCCGAACAGGGATTACTCTGCAGGTCGGTCGAAATTCGTGGGATCCCAGTGCGCCCCGGGGAAACACCAGCGGCCCTAGTGACCAGTGTAGCCGCGGGTCTGGGGATTAAAATCTGTCCTGAGGATCTTGACGTTGTGGAGCGGCGCAGACCGAAGAAAGACGACCACCGGCCTCCTTCTGTCATCGCTCGGTTTGTAAGACAATCGATGCGGGACGAGCTAATAAGAAACAGGAAAGTTAAGAGAGACTTCTCGACGCGGGATATTGGGTGGCAAGAGAACGATACTCACCGGATTTATCTTAGCGAGGAAATGTCTCCTATGAATAAGCACCTTTATTGGCTCGCTAGACAAAAGAGATTGGAAAAAAAAATTAAATATGTATGGTTCGCCGCCGGCAGGGTGCGCTGCAGGAAGAAAGATGGACATCCTGTTATCTTTATTGATAAATCTCAAGATCTAGACGTCTTCGGATGACTCATAAACACCAGTCTACTTACGGTCTACATACTGGAAAAGGTCTCGGCTTCTAATAATCTTCTTTACGTCCTCTGGAATCTCAACTCAACTACTTTGTTTCTTATAAGTTTACTTCGTTTTTTGTTTTTTTACTTTGATAGATTTAATATTTTATGTTTTTTTTCGTTTAAATCGTTTCTCTCAAAAGTTATTTTGTATTTTTTTCATTTACATTAATCAATTTATATCCAGTTTTAATTTATCATCTTGTGGCTCTAGCGTCTTCCCTTCACACTCTGTTTATTTCCCCACTTCCTTTCCTGTATGTCTAATGTCCTAATCAGCTGTCACGTTAACGCCCAGTCCTTACCTGCCCACTTTGATGAATTCTTCCAATATTTTACGAATAACTTCTACCACATCATCGCTGTCTCTGAAACCTGGTTAAAACCATACATCCCTTCCCACTCTGTGTCTCTTCCCGATTATTCCCTAATTCGCCATGACCGGATTGGCCGGACTGGTGGAGGTGTGGGACTTTATGTCCACAACAGCCTTAAATCCCATGTATTGGAATTCTCTTCCCCTTCCGAATTTCCTCATATTGAATTCCTTTTCATTGAAATTTCCTACAAAGCCAATACTCTCCTTTATGCTGTGGTGTATCGTCCTCCTCTTGTACCTTTCGATCCGTCCTTTGAATCCTTCCTTTATAACTATATCCCCTTGTACAATAATATTATAATATGTGGTGATTTCAACACCAACTTCCTTTCTGATTCCAATGATAGACAATACCTGGATAACCTATTTTTCTCTCTTCACCTGTTCATCGTTCCATATGATCCAACTCATCACACTCATTATTCCGACACCTGGCTTGACCTACATATCATTGATTCTGCGCAAAACCTTCTTTCCTCTTCTCAATTGCCTGTTCCGTTCCTTTCATCTCATGATCTTATCCAAATCTCATACAATTTCCAAACTTCAGCGTTCCTTCCCAAAACAGCAACTTTCCGAAACCTAAATGACCTCACCCGAGAAAATATTTTACCCGATATTGAGTCCTTGGATTGGAATAAAATCTATGTCTGCTCGTCAATCGATTCAATGGTTGATATTCTCACCTCCAATCTCCTCAGTATCCTCGACAAACATGCCCCACTCAAAACCTGTACCTTCCGCCACCGTCCTGCTCCTTGGATGAGTCCAGAAATAAAAGACTTACAAAAGAGACGTGAGGCAGCCCGTAGACGCTTTAGGCGTACTAGACTGACAGACGACTATCAAGCGTTCAGGGCACTCCGCAATCTGACTCAGGCAACTATCAGACAAGCAAAATCTAACTACTTTTATACAACCCTCTCCTTTGCACCGGATTCCAAATCAAAATGGACACTCCTTCGCCAACTGTCTTTCGGCAAATCCTCTTCCTCGCCAGTTTTTCAAGTCTCACCCGATGAATTAAATTCTTACTTTTCTTCTTCCTCCTCTGATAATTCTTCACCACCTTCTTCCGAATTTTCCTCAATTCCATCATTTAATCCCGATAATTTTTATTTTTCTGATATTTCACCAACCGATCTTATTTCCTCAATTATGAAATATCATACCAACTCCACAGGAATAGATGGAATACCTGTTAAATTACTAAAATTATGCCTTCCCGACATCCTACCAGTTCTTCTCTTTATTTATAATTTTTCACTCCAAAATTCCACATTTCCTACCAATTGGAAAAAAGCAATAGTCCACCCTATCAATAAAATCCCTAACCCCACATCCCCTAGAGACTATCGCCCAATTTCCATCCTCTCTAACCTTTCCAAACCATTGGAAAAAATAGTTCAGTCCCAATTGTCTAACTTCCTCGAAACATCCAAACTTCTCGATCCTCTCCAATCTGGCTTTCGACCTGGCTTTTCCACACAATCCGCTCTCCTCAAAATCACCAGCGACATACATACCGCCATGGACGAAAAGAAACTGACAGCACTAATACTTCTAGACTTTTCTAAAGCCTTCGACTCCCTTGATCACCCTATCCTTTTTTCAAAATTACAGTCTTTATCTTTTTCCAACAGCACTATTCGTTGGTTTCGATCATTTCTCTCAAATAGGACTCAAGCTGGCACTATTCCTAACAATCCCCTATCTTCCTTTCTTGCCCTTTCGGCAGGTGTGGCCCAGGGCTCAAGCATATCTCCTCTCCTTTTTAATATCTATATCAATGATCTTCCCAATTCCATCCATCACTGCTCCCACCATCTATACGCTGATGACTTTCAGATCTACCTATCCTTCTCTCCTTCCGAGTCAGTAGTAGCATTTGCCAAAATTCAGGAAGACTTGGATAGAATCTGTGCCTGGGCAACCCTCAATAAACTAAGGTTGAATGCTATGAAAACTCAAGCCATTGTTATAGGTTCCAGTTCCCTCCTTAGATCCAACAATAAATTTCCGAAACTAACCCTAAATCATTATCCAATCACCTACAGCTCCTCAATCAAAAACCTGGGTATTACCATTGACCAAACCCTTTCATGGAAACCCCATATTGCCCAAATTTCACGCAGAACAATAAGTACCCTCAAATACTTTCATCGTTCCCGTCATCTTCTTCCACTATCCATCCGTAACATCCTTATTTCCTCACTTGTTTTCCCCCACTTTGACTATTGCTGCTTAGTATATGGTGGCCTCCCGAAAGTGCTTGAGGACAGGCTAAAACGAATTATGAACATATTTTTAAGATTTGTCCTCAACACTCCGAAGCGGTCTCATGTAACCCATTTATACAGCGAGTTAAAGTGGCTCCTCCCTCCAATTCGTAGACAATATTTCCTAGGATCATTCCTTTACCAAACCATTAACACCAAGCTCCCTCCTTATATCCACAGTCTTCTACAATTTAAATCGTCAATCCACTCCCTCGAAACAAGGTCCCGCCATTCTGACCTTTACATTCCTACCCATAGAACAACAACTTTTGATCATTCCTTTCTTGTCCGCTCTGCAAATCTCTGGAATTCCCTACCTACTCATATCCGCCATGCTTCATCTCTATCATCATTCAAGTCCCAACTGTTCCAATACCTCCTGTATTCCTAAACAGACGCTCAACAGCAATGAGGTTTTATATCAAAAATCAGATTTTGAATGTAAAAAGGAAATATTATTTATTGATCATACCTTATTTAATTTATTAATCTTTTTAAATTTTGTTTGTTCAGCAAAAGTATGCATCTGAAGAAGTTTATTTATTTTACTCTTTTGTTTTATTGTATAGATATATTCCTTTTTTTTTTCTTTTTTTTTTTTTAATTTTATTACATCTTACACCATTGTAAATAAGAATTAATCATGATCATTTGGTCTTTTGGCCAGACGTACTGTATACTTTAATTGTACATATTTGTTGTTCTTAAGGGACTATGTCCCAGAATAAAGATTATTTTCTAAAAAAAAAAAAAAAAAAAAAAAAAAAAAAAAATTATCGCCCTCATATTCCACTAAAAAGCTTTCGGGCAATTCGCTTGACTCGTCGGGCTGGATAAAAACGTCTTCTGAATGAATGGACGTGTTCATATCCGGGTAATTTTATTCCAGCTTTGAGATAATTGATGCTCGACAGAAGTTTTTTGATTGGTATTTTATTCCCTTCTATTACTATTTCTTTGTGGTTTGTTGTAAGTTTTTTAACAGAATATTTACTATCTAGGAAGACAGCAACCCGGTTGTTGTTGAAATTCTATTCGCAAAATTATTTTTTTGGGGCCTATAACTTCCCCAATAGCTACTATATATTTGATGATAGGGATGCCACTCACTGAAGGTAGTAAGATGTCCTGTTTTTTTAGGTATATTTTGGCTTGGTTGTTGGTTCTGGGATCTAGTTACGTTAGCAAATGATTTCTGGTTTCCAGTAGTATTATTCTCTGATGTTGACATTTTGAGCCATATAAGGGACTCTCTTGATAAAAATATATTCTTTATGGATAAAACTGGGGTCTCAAAAAAGATCCTCTTTCGGTAGTATAAATTGTTGTTATAGAAGTAAATATGCACTTAAGTGTATCTCCTTTTATACTTGGTAACTTTGTAGTATTATTTAATGGATAAATTGGTTTAACATTATTCTTGGATCATTGTTGTGCAATGCCTTCGGATAAAAAATCGTTAAATCGTGAAGTTAAATTATGGATTTCATCCTTAAGAGATTGATTTTCTTGTTTTGAATGTAAAATTTCATCATTTTCAATACGATGAGCTTCGTCAGATACTGTTTCTGGCTTTTATAATTTTTTGAAATGGTGTTGTTGACGAAATTGTCCTGAATTGTGTTAATTAAAGAATATTTGTTGATCTTGTTGATTCCATTCCGTATTATGTGGTCTTTGATAATCATTTTAAGGTTGATGGTTTTGAGAATAATTAAAGTTTTGTCTAGGTTGGTAATGTTGTTGAGGTTGCGAGTTTTGCTTTTGATTATTATACTGTGAGTTATGATATTCTTGTCTATGACTTTGGAATCGTTGTGGTTTTTGTTGAAACTTATTGTGAATTGGTTTTAGATTAATTTTTGTAAAACAGGAAAGTTATTCTATTGTGTTTTACTAGCTCTACATAATTGATAAACTGCGGTAAAAAATGTATTTTCAATAACTTTTTAATATCTTCTCAATTGCGGTGGTTGCAATCGTTTTATCATAAATTTTAAGATTTTCTATTTCATTTTCTGTCTACAACTTTGTTACTAAGTCTCTAAGCTTTTCAAATAATTTATTTTTGTTATCTACTAGATGTTGATTATGTGATGATTTAGTGTCTAAAATTTCTTTTAATATTTATTCCGTACTTCGTGGGTCACAGAATCGTTTCTTTAAGTAATTGATCAATCTTCTAACATCTTCGAATTCTTTATCATAACAAGGATCTTCTGGTTCTCCCGTTAACTTTGTTAACGCTCGTAGAGGAATATATTTTTGATTTGTATGTCTGTAACCATTATTTAATTGAAACAATTCTTCTGTTAAATATTCTAAGTTTGAAATGTAATTAATTAACTTTTGTGGTTGTCCGTCACTCAGCATTAATTCTAATATAAGGATTCATTGTAAAGCTATTTGATAAATAAGGAATATTTCCTAAATTATTTAACCTTTTCTATGGTTCATGTAAAATTATAAAATAAATCTATACTAATTAAATCTAACCTCGTCATTTTCTCCTAAGAGGTTCCTTTTAAGATTTATTTAGGCTGAGTTGATTATCAATGTTTCTTTTGGCTTGAGTAAGATCTTAAGAGATCAGCATTATTCTTTTTTATTCAAGAGTTTGATGAACAAGTTCTAAAGTGACAACTGGAAATTATGATGAAGAAATTCAGGAACAGTTACTAAAAAGCAAGTGTTGTATACCTTATTCTTCTGTATAAAGAAATTCCTTATTAATGAATTCTTGATTGAAGTTCTTAGTATAAGCCCTAAACTTCCTATTTGGGTTCCAAATAAATGATCTTCAACACTAAACTACTTTTTAAAAAGAACTTTCTCGCAAAATGACAGCTAACATAATAATTAATCTAATTACTATCTAATAATGATCTACAATGATCTCCCCCGCCAAGAGGGGATTCTATTTATGAGGACTAAGACAGAAAATGATTTAGTGCTGACATTGCACTAGTCTGTACCTTTAACTATATATTTTTTTGATTTTATACATTTCGTATTGCTCGTTCTTGACGACTATCTTCCACTGTTTGGCTCACTGTTCAATGTATTGCTAAATACTATACAAAATCTATTTAATAATACTTCAGTATTTATTACTATTATTTTATTTTATTGTGCCATGATACATTTTTTGTCGAGCATTCGCCAATGTTGCTACATCCATTTAGAGCATTTTAAATAAATAATGCTTAGTAACTGCATGAATTCAGTCGTATTAGACGGGTTTCATAGATATAATATCTTGGTGCTTGTTTGTGGAATCCATTAGATAAGTTGTTTGCCCGAACACACCCACGCAGTGCCTTTGATCTACTGAAAAGACCCGGGTCAGGTAGGACGGCTGTCTTGACCACAACACTATAGCCGCTTCTATTTGAAGGCCTTTTCTCGTTGAATTACCCAGACCTACAGCCTCGAATTTAATAAGGAGTATTATTAACTTATAAAGTGATTGGCTCGTGATCAGTTAGTTAGGGTCAGTCAGTGCTTTGTTGGTGTTAATCGATGTTGGACACAAAGGACTCGCCCTGCGGTGATAACATAGTTCTCAACTAACAGCGTTAGGTGGTCTATACTTGATTAAGAAGCCGTTCACCTCAAGTTCGATCAAGTCATTAGATTGCTGATTTCAAAATCTATATTAATTAATTATATATTTATTTTTAGGGCTTTTTAACCACAATGGTCATTTGCACCCTATTTTACAATTACTATTTGTAACTGATGTGTTAATTTAAATTTTTTGAAAACAGCATTAACTTCTTTATCTGTTCTTCTAAATGCAATATTTCTTCGTGTTCATTTCCAGACAAATGTTGTTGTCGTTCAGAATCGTAAGCATAACATTCAGTAATAATATGAGACTGTAAGTGGTGCCCCACATGTGATACACTCAGTCGGGAGCTTTTTTTTCTATTAAATATTGATAGGTGAGGCGAGGATGCCCAATTCTACTAAAATGAACCAGCACTATTTCTTCCTTTCGCGTCAGCTGAATATTCGATTTTTTTCCATATTACGTATCAGCACATATCAGAACATATGGCGTGACTATCCTGAGCTTATTGTCACTCGTAGCCGTCCAGATCTGTTTCCATAAATTCCTCGCCTCTTCTTGGGTTAAGTGGTGTTAATCAACTGGCCCTCGGTAATAGCTCTTTAAGCAACACTGTCTGCTAGCTCATTACCTTTTAAACCGATATGGCTTGGGAACCACAACAGATGAATCATACATCCCTCCATTTCCAATGATTTCATTGTTTCCATGGTTTCATTCACCAACCACTTTTGAGAAAAGGTGTTCTGCAGTGCTGTGGTAGCTGATCCTGAATCTGAGCAAATCAAACGTCGAACTATTTTTTTTTTTTTTAATAATAATAATAATAGTAAAACTTTATTCTGGGACTATGTCCCTTAAGAATAACAAAAATGAACAGTAGACATTCATATTTATTTCAGGTCAAGAAAACAATGAAATTAATTTTTATTTACAAATGCGCAAAAAATAAACAGTACCTAAACTTATATACATTCATGTACAAAAAGTGTGGATAATAAACACACAAGAAAAAAAAATAAAGGAAAGAAAGAAGAGAAATCTCCTAAAGGCTACTGGTAGGATCGAGGAAATTATATTTAAAAAAAACCACTAATTATTCCACACTGCTAGGGCTTGGGTAAAATAGATTGTATTGATATTGTAATAAGTCAGTTGCAGATTCACATTTGTTGTGCATCTATTTGGGATGACAAAAGATGTTGGAAAAGGTGAGATTTGAATGAGAGAGAGGAAGAAGCATGGCGAATATGAGTAGGTATGGAATTCCAGAGGGTTGCAGAACGGATATAAAAGGAGTGATCAAAAGATTTAGTTCTATGGGTGGGAATGTAAAGGTATTTAAGGGTTTATTGATACAAGAGCACAATATATAGCTGTGAATTCAGCAGTATATACTGTTGAGTGCTCTAATAAGGAGAACATGTACTCCATCTTTTCAATTAATGCATACCCTATCTTCGTGGTTACTTTAGAACCGGCTAATGTCTGTCAGAGCTGTGATTGGGGGACTATTTTTCATCTTAATTCTGTGAACTCTAGGAGTACGGGCTAATCACGGTTCTGTATGTAAAGTACTGAGCTATGGGGGGGATGTGAATGCAAGGTCTAAGTCGGTGATGTAAGTTTGACATCTTTCTTGAAATGTTGGAAGATGTTTTCTACTGTTTGGCGGGGGAAGGCGTATATTTTTACTAAACCTTTGATAAAGAGTTTGGATTGGATAGAAAGTTACTTTTGTGAGGTATAATTGTAAAAGTGACTTTCTTCAGGCAATACCCCCGATAAGTTGTAAGCTTATCGTTGGGCAAGAACGAAAAGCGCCAAGAGCTGCCCTAAGCGCTGCGTTTTGGATGGGTTCTGACAGCTGCTTTGTCCCTTCACCAGCTGAGTTGAATACCATACAATATTTAAGCTTGCTTAAGAAAGGGGTTTAAAATATCATTATTAAGGTTGTATTCTTTTCACCCCAAGAATGGCAGCAAACTGTTTATTTGAGGAGCCCAAATGAGTTTTCTATCAATAATAACTCCTTGATAAAGGACACTTTGTGAAAAAACTATGGATTCTCCGTTAATTTCAATATTGTCCACGGTACAATTTATGACTCTATTTAATAATATTGCCAATTATTTCGCAATGGATATCACCAGATTTCATCCTGCTAACCAAACAACTACTTTATTAACCGCATTCTGCAATGTATGGAGCGTGGTTATCAATTTTTTCTCTCTCATATAGATTGCTAGGTCATCAGCATATAGCAGCATTTTTATCGGTAGTTTGACATCTCCGGCAACTTTATTATATATATATATATATATATATATATATACACACATATTATTATTATAATATATATTATATATATATATATATATATATATATATATATATATATATATATATATATCCTTAGGCAGTTGATAGATGTAAGAGTTATTTGTAATTGGTTCTATAAGTCCTTACGGGTTCGGATTAGAGATCTATTGGACTTGGCTAAGATAGTTCTGAGCTTGATAAGAGGTATTAGGAAAGCGGATCTACCACTTAGATAGGCCAAATTGCACGCCAGGGGCTTAGAATATATCTATTAGTTCCTATAGATATTATTTATCACATTCCATAAATATTTCAAATACGTACTTTTTTTGTAAAACAATTGAGCGACGAAAATATTGTATTTAAATAAATAAATTAAACAACTTCTTTTTCAAAGAATAAATTTAGAATGAGGCAAAATTGAGAAAGAAAATTAACGAAATGAATTAAATGTTTTCGCAAATAATGAAAATAGAAATTTCTATTATAGTTTATAAAAAATGTACTCGTTAGTTACTGTTATTTATCGGTATATATTTCTCTCTAAAAAAATAAATATATTTGTTTAATCCAATCATTTAATATTTATTTAATAAATTATTTTAATGCATATTTTATTTTTATATTTAGGCTTACGATTATTGTATCCCCAACATTCACGATTAAATACTTATGTTGCAAAGTACAGATCATTTAAATTAATGATACAGAGTAGTCATAAAAAAAAAGACATAATTTGTACTAAAAAATTAAATAAACGTAAAAATAATCATCAAACAAAAGATCTAAACAGTAAACTTATACCAAAGCCATTTCTAATTTTGTTTATTAAGAGTATTGATTTGGTTTCTCAAATATGTGCTAGGTCAATTATTAAAAATAATCTTTAACGTCTTTATTTGATATTTTAAAAGTTCTGATTCAACCTCCTCGGTATATTTTAAAATGTTATTTTCCATAAAAGCCTATAGGTCTTCAGTAATATATAGAACTTCTATGTGTTAAATTTTCTTAGAAATCTTAAAAAGGATCGTGTTGAACTAATACGATAATAGTAATAAAATAAGGACCGTAGAGACAAGGGGCCTAATAACTTCTGATTAATTTATTTTTTCATAGTATTATTAGATATTTGATTGTGTCCTAAATTGGACAGATTGTAATATTGCTCAATAAAAAATTGTTTCTAATTTCAAAAAAAAAAAAAAAAAAGATATTTGAAAACATATGTTGTTTTTTAACCCTCTTTCCCGTCTCACGAACTTATTTTATTTATTTATTTAACGTCACTTTATGCTACTATGGCTAATCGGACGATGCTACAGTGGGAGTTCTAAATTTTGCCTATCCAGGTTTTATTAGGATAGGGATCTTTACCGAGTACTTTAGCGTCCCCTCCGAAGGACGGCATAACTAAGGATTTTTTACTCCCATTAAAAAATCCTAGGACCACCTGCGGGTGACTCACGAACTTGTAAATACTCTGAATTGATAACTAATATTAATTCTCATCAAAAGAGCTCAAATCAAGAGTTGT
Organism: Piezodorus guildinii; assembly: GCA_023052935.1. Taxonomy (NCBI): domain Eukaryota; kingdom Metazoa; phylum Arthropoda; class Insecta; order Hemiptera; family Pentatomidae; genus Piezodorus; species Piezodorus guildinii. The sequence goes on along the minus strand of CM041297.1, from coordinate 72,641,106 downwards.
ATTCATGGAAAAATAGCTCCTATAGGTACGCCACTACCATATAGGAATAAGAGTAAACCTATTGATAACTTGTTTATTAAATTTTGGGAAAAAGTGGATATGTAATAATTTTGTAATCCATCATCTCCGTATTTCATTGAATATTCAATATATCCTAATTACTTGACATTCGCAAGCTCCATCGTCTCGCTTCTGGACGTATTTGATCTGGAGTGTCCAATCATCCTTCTGTGTGGAGGACCTGGAACCGCTCGTCGTTAGTGTATGTGAGCATGGCAGAGGTGAGGATGTGCCGGTCTCGCTTACGAACCCTTGATACCTAGGAAATGAAAAAATATATAAATTAAGTGAATTAGGAATAATGGGTGCGAATCTCTATTAACCATAATCGTGTTCTTTTTTAAAAAATTGTGTTTAAAATCGTTCATAAGATTGTAGTTTTAATATTGTCCACTAATTTGATATGCGGTTGAGAGTCCTTTAAGATGATTTAATTTCACCCCGCTTTGATGAGGTCAGTAGCCTTCCTAGGCTTAGTTGTGGTTCCTTTCCTGTGCTAGAATTTTATTTTGATATATTCGCTTGTTAAATTAAATTCTCAATTTGTTAAACTCTCTGGATTTGTTTTTAGTTTTGAAAATAATACGATGCTATCGAATAATGCTGCTTCTTATCAGTTAAAGAAGTTTATTTTTAGGCATTTACCAGAGTCACATATCGATTATTTGTTTTATTCGATTAATATGCACATTAAATATAATATGTCGAGTCTTGACTCATTAAAATGAATCATGCTATATTTATCCCTTCGTAATTTAAAGGTTCTTGACTTAATAAAAGAAGTTGTGCGAGCAAAGTAATGAGCTGCTGACTAATGCACAGCTTAATTAAAAAACAATTTAATTAATCTATTCTAGAAACTTTCTCTTACCTTTTACATAGATTTCTTTGTTCTCCTAAAATATAATATTGTTCTGTAACGCAACTTCTGTGTATAATGTTTTTGACTTTATCCTTGAAACGGTGCTTGGTGGTGGTGTTAAATTTTAGTAAAACGTTCTCAACATTCCCTCCAGCTTTTGTCACATGGTTTAAAAGTTATAAGTGGGTTGACCTAGTGTTAAAAAAGTGCCTTTTTTTCTTTGATATTTAAGATTTGTATTTTAGTGAAAGGTGATGATGTATACTTGTTTAAGTTTCTTTCTAATTGATTTTATTAATCTGAAAAGATTACAATGGTATTACAACACAAATAGAATGAACAAAACATTAACAATATAAATATTAACCAAAATACATGATACCTGAAAATATTAATTAAATTACACGTTATTGTTATACTGTATAACAGTCAACATACGATAACCGTTCTAAATAATAATGCACTAAGTCACCAGCTGGAAATAGCCGAAGATTGTGTGGTGGAATATAATAGGTCTATTCACTCTTCGACATATTTGCTTTTTGGGAGAACCTCCTCGATTCGTCCAGTGGCCACGGCTAATAAATGTAATCTTGCCGAAGATAGACAAGAAGAATTTCAAAACTCTATGAAGAGTTTTAGAGAAAAATAAAGCTAGAGTGGACAAAACAGAAGGGAGTTCGAATTCAAAGCTGGAGATGATGTCTACGTTGAGAATGGAAGATGAACAGGAGGAAGATCGGTAAAGTAAGAATCGGACCCTCAAGATTCTCAAGTGGACATTTTGTTCAATGTATGAAGTAGGTTACATAAAAAAATATCCTCTGTCTTTCACAGCAGCAAACGGTCGCTTATATTTCCCAGAAAAGTCAGATCAGGGGAAGGGGAAGTGTAATATCCAGCTGGTGACTTAGTGTATATTATTTAATAATAATAATAATAATGAATTTTTTATTTATTCTGGGACAAGTCCCTTTGGAATAATGTTAAAGACAAATTAAATTAGAGCTTCAATGTCTTAGAGTAAAAAACAAAAAATAAATAAAAAGCAATAGAAATGACAAAGAAAATGAATAATAGTTATAAATTCATAGGTAGCTTCTTATAATAATTTAGAAATACAAACAAAACAAATTAGACTTTAGAATATGTTCATTTATGCATTGAAAAATAAATTATGCATAAAATTAAAATTCATAAATCTTTAATATACAAAATAAAATATGATAAATAATCGTTTCTCTCTGCCGATTTTTATTGAAATTTGCAAATCACTTGAGGCCATTTGAAAATTGGATAGACAGGAAGTGTTTGAATAAACGGGATTTGAAGGTAGGAATAGTACTGGAATGACGGATACAGGAAGGAATAGAATTCCATATGGACGAGGATCGGATAAGGAAAGATCTGTCGAAAGCTGCGGTTCGATGAGGCGTTATATACAGGTCCGAAGACTGTGAACGAGTGTTGCGGGAGTGGATGGAGGATTTAAATGAAAGTATATCAGAGACGTTGAGATCGGAGAACTTGGAAGAGAAAGGATGCCAGGAAATACTTAAAACGCTAAGATGGGTAAAGCCACTTGAACTCCTCGTAGAATCGGGTGTCCCTGTACATCCTAAAGATGAAACGTACCAGACAGTTAAATAATCGTTTTAGTTTAGTAGACACCCCATACACCGCGCAACAGTTGTCAAAGTGGGGGAATATTAGGGAGCAAACCAAAAGCCTGCGGGTTTCTAATGGAAGAAGGTGACGATGGTGATTTAGGAGTTTTAAGATGAAAATTGTGCGTCGAGAAATATCGGAAACGTGGTTTTTCCAGGAAAGAGATTGGTCGAGGGTTACTCCAAGGTTTTTGACGGTTTTGTGTAATTTTATAGGTTCATTATTTAAAAACAATGTTAAGGAAAGGGTTTTGAGGAGTGGATTGGAACCTATTACAATCGCCTTAGTTTTATCTGCATTTAACTTTAACTTGTTGTCAGCTGCCCAGCAACTAATTCGGTTTAAATGATCCTGGAGCTTTTCTGTTGCTAGTAATAGGTCCGACGGAGGTTTTTTTAATATTTAGAACGGTTATCGTATGTTGACTGTTATACAGTATAGTAATAACGCGTTATTTAATTTTTAACTTTCTGCATAACTGATTTTATTAATCTTAAAAGATTACAATGGTATTACAACATAAATAGAATGAACAAAACATTAAAAATATAAATATAAATTAAAATACATCAAACCTCAAAAGATTAATTAAATTACACGTTATTACTATACTGTATAACAATTAACATACGATTACTGTTCTAAATAATGATACACTAAGTCACCAGCTGGAAATTACACTTGTAATAAATAATAAGTAGATTAAGGCACTTTCAATAGATTAGAACGATAAGGAACGTCCAACTTGTATAATACATTGATGGATGACGTTCAGGTGACCGTCTACCAGGGAAACCACGCAGCCTGAGGTTCTCCAAGCAATTATCCTCCTTTCTCGGTTACGTAAGGTCCGTCAGTCGGATGGAGGCTGTTCGCGGCGACTAGGCGTAGGATTGATTAATGATCCCATACTGTGTACAACCACTATGAATGGTTTCGTAACCTTCCAAGTTAGCATAGTCACCTGGTTTAATAAATCGATGGTCTGCTTCTTAACGAAAAGGAAAGCAAGTATTGCGGATCGTTAAGCTTAAGATATTACGCCGCAACACCTTGTAAATACCATGTTTGTTGTAACGGAACAACTTAAGCTTTATTTCATGGCGGTCCCACGGAATAAGTCTCGTCTGATCCACTTTTGTTAGAATTGTTAGGTTACCTATAGGATAACCAGTCCTGAATGCCTATTCTGGAGATAAAAGGACATACATACAATCCCGAAAAACAGCCAGTATAGGCTGTATATGCTCCCGCGAGCAAAATTAATATTTTTTAGAAGATCACTTCGCACAGCCAAACATCCAAATCTATTTTGCCAACATAACAATGATATATATTAAATATACTAGGAATATCCTTGTATGTTTGTGCTTTAAATTATTTTTAAAAAAATTTTCTCAATTTATAAGAGTTGTTTTTACACATATTTACTAGTTGGGTTTGGCTCTGTTTAAAAGTAATTGCAATGAAAATAAATAACTTGGCTTACTAGAACTTTTCATCAATATTATTATTCTTTATTCATCATGAGAAATATCTTTGAACAACTTGAAAGAGAAGAAATTTTTTTTCTTCGCTCTTTTTGTTAGCTTTTTCACAGTTTCGAATACGAAACCACTTGAATTCCGACCTGAGAGACCTCCGGGTTTCTTCTGCTGTATTGAAGAATCCTAAAGGAGAGAAACAAATAAAGAAAGAAGCGGCTACTACGAGGTAGTTATCTCGGGATGGGAGCCAAAGTCCTAATGGTCCTTCGTTAGCCTTGCTATCTCACGGCAGATCTTTTAAGAGCCAAGTAAATACTGACTAAATGGATGGCTCCTTTAGATCTGCCTCAGGGAGTCAAAGCAGCTTCCCTGAAAGAGTGCTTCAACCGAGGGTTCTTATTATACTACCATCGCTTCCACCTCTTTTTCTCCTTTTCCCTCATCTCTTCCCCCAACAACTCAGATTTCTCTTCAAATTCATTTAAAGGCCAAAAATTATTTATCACTGTTATTATTTTATTAGAGAGCACCTGAGAATTCCATCGGTTTGCTGGTCTTCAACTTCTACTTCAGCCGATAGTACTTTATCAAATGCTGATGGGATATTCAAATTTTCGGGCTCCTTCTTTGTAGAGTATCCCCCTCCGAACCTGAAAAACAGTAGAATTGTGCTCTATCCCCGCTCCCTCTTTTTTTTTTTGCTAACATGGAATTGACTAAATCTTGACTAGTTTGTTATTTATCTCGTAGTTGAGTAACTTGTTAATGTTTTGTGTTGGAATGTTATGTAATTTTTAATTTGCTACCTTAGTGTGTCTATAGATATACACTACTCTAGTGATTATAATTCCTTATAAAAGGTAGTTAAGATTACTGAATAATTTATTAAGATTATTAATATTTTTCCTCTAAATAATCAAATTCATTAGAGTACAAAAACTTGATTTTAAAAATACCTGTAAAGTTAAGAGTTTGATATTCCACGAATCTACTTGTGGTGTGATTATCGACTTCCTTTCTATGAAAAAGTAATACTTCGGATTGTTTTAAACAATAATCTCTTTTTCCCGTTATTTATCATTCATTTGTATTTTTGGAAATTGCTGCGCAGCTACTAGGTAGGGAAAATTACACGATTTTCATTTTGTTTAACTGCTATAGCAATGCTATACAGTAGCCGCGGTAGTAGTAGTAGTAACCGAGTTCAGTAGATTTCGGTCCTAAAAAAGTTTTAAGTTTTTCTTAACCTTTAACTGGTGAGGTGAAATCTATAGTTAAAATTGGTGAGGTGGGGTCTCTCAGACCCCAGGCCTCATTTTTTTTTTTTTATCCTTAAACATCTAGAACTGTTTATTCTTGTAAAATGCGTTAATTCAGCCTATTTTCAATAGATACCATACGAAAGGATACTTATAAAATTGAATAAATGCCTAATATTATTAAATAATTTTTTTAATGGTCTATTCTAAGCAATGGAAACATTTGTAAAATTATGTATAAACAAGTCCTTATCTTAGACTTTAATGTATTTAAAGAAAATGATTTTAAAAAAATGAAACTTTAACTCCCTGTAAACAAAATTAGGCTCAGTTTTTGCAAGAGGAAACCGAACAGTGACCACAAATATTTTGTTTACATTTAATACAAACTATAGATGACTTCCTATTTCTTGTTTCTTGGAAAAAAGTAACATCGCCTTTTCCGGAGGGGTCTCTTGACTATAATGATTGACCTTTAACCGCAGCACCCGGGGAAGTCTGGGATTTTCTGACGGTCTGGGCATGTGACCCTTTAAGAAAGATGATCCCTGCTTCTTTATAAAATAAAAAAGGTGCGTAAAATAACACGATCACGAGACATTTCTTTCTACAAATTAAAAAACACACTTTCAATAAATCCGAACACTAATGGTAAGATGGGGTCTTTTGGACCCCAATAACACTGTCCTAAAGCTATGCCGTCCTAAAAACTGACTAAAAAAGGATGCTATATTACAATCATGTCGAGACAGGAAATGTCAGGTTTTCACAAGCCGATCGGATCGGGAGAATAGGATTTACAAAACTTTAGAGACGCCTGGGGTCCTGTAGACCACACCTTACCTGTTAAGGATTAAGACTATATTGGTTTAAGCTTTTTTTAATGATTATCTTCTAAAGAGTCCTGATTATGAAGTCACAAGTAGCCAGCAGATGAAGTGATGGATATTAATACTGGCGAGGTTTAGGGGTATGATAAAATCACGTGCCGCATGTGGTCCTAGGATTTTTCAATGGGCGTGAAAAATCCTGAGTTCCTCGGAGAGGACTTGAAAAGGTGGTCCCGAGCCTGTGCGATGTCAAGTACTCATTAAAGATCCATATTCTAATTAAACCTCTATAGGCAAAATTTAGGACTCCTACTGTAGTAGCATCGTCCGATTATACACAGTAGCATAAAATGACGTTAAATAAACAAACAAATCGTTTTTGCTAAACGCCTTTTAAAGGTTCCTAGATGAACACTGAATTCTAAGATTTCAGAAAACCACTTATCGTTTCCCCTACCAAAACGCGTGTAGCATCAACAAGCCGTTCTTGCCCAGGATGTGACAAATTAATATACGCTTAGGGATATGTCGTAATTATGCTAATATAAAAATAATGTGATCTAGTTGCCTTATTAAAAACATCATAATTCCCGTGCATACGATGTCTCATTGTTAAACTTTAGATGATACCACATTGCTTTATCTGCCGCATATTCTAACTTATTGTATAAACTATTTTAATGTTGATTTGTCTGTCGTAAATATTGACGTTTAGTCTTCGTATATGTGGTATTTTTATTATTATTATTTATTTTTTTTTTGTATATGATGCTTGAATAAATTATATCTCAATTAAATGATTTTCTTCAGTGTTTTAGCGTCATCGTGTGCACATCATATTTATTTGGTACGAATATGAATAAATAAATTACTAATTAAACTTATTACATTACAATAAAATATGAATGCTCCTTTCTGACTAGTTTCTGGAATTCCCTCCCATCAAACACCCGTCATGCTCCCTCCCTCTCCACATTCAAATACGTTCTCTTTTAGTACCTTTTAGCATCCCAAAATGACGCTGCCTGACAATGAAATAGTTTTAGTAAGATCGTATTCAATATATTTTTTTTTACCACAAGTATTTATTTATGATTTTTCAACTTTTTTACCTAGAAAACTTCTTTTGGTTACAGCATTTTTAAATTTTTTTATATTGTCACTAGAAGAATTCGTTTCTTATTATTGTAGTTTATTATTTTTATTTATGTTCAATGACTTTATTTTTCATAGAAAAAGATCCTTTATTATTTCAAAGCTTAGAAGACTGAGTATCAGAAATATTTATTTTTCTTCTTTTTATTTTATATTTAAACTCATTTATTTTTCATTTTGTGCAGCACAATTATTTTCTGAACATTGTTTTTATTATGATAATTTTTTTTTTTTTTAATATATTTAGCGCGTTCATTTTGTCTGTTGGCCAGACATGTTGTATAATATAAACTATACAAACCTGTTATTCTTTAAGGACCTAATCTCAGAATAAAAATTACTTTCTATTCTATTCTAAAATAGACAATATATGGACAAAATATTTTCGTTTAGTCTGGGATCTTCTGATTTAAGCATTTTTTATCTTATGTTGAGCTATATGTCACCCTTTGAGAAAAAATAGTTTGGTGCCCGCTCCAATCCCTAATTTAGGGTTATCCCTATTTTAGGGAGAAAAATGGCAAGATTAATACCTCCGGAGAAAAGATAAAGAATATCATGTGAAATGTTCTAGCAAATCTTTTTTCAAACGCTCCCTGATGAGTTTTAAAAAAATACTGACCGCCCTATTCTTGAGGTTCTTGACCCTGCAGTGTAGGAAGGCAGTGACTCCGAGCTGGGCAGTGACGTTGGTGACGAGGGTGGTGTCGAAGACTGGCATCTCCTCGGGGGACTGAGTGGCCCTAGAGGCCTCCAACCTCCTTCGCTCCGCCCGCTCCAGCTCCTTCATCTTCTCCAGCATCTCTTCCATCGAGATGTCTGGGCTACCTAAGGTGTTCTTGAGGTTTATACTAAAATTAATACAGAATTCCAAAAGTTATGCTATAGTTGTTTGTTGCTCTGTAGGGAAACAAGTTGATATCCTACTTGAACAATCGTAAAGCAACAGGATTCTGTAAATTCCGATTTACTGGTCCAAAAATTTAATCTACCATCGGTCAGGATAACTCGTGGTTATTTTGGGAAATAGATTATTTTTTCTCATATAACTTAGTCATAATTCTACTAGTAAAATTGTCAATCTTTAGAATGCATTACCTTTTTTTTTTTTTATATATGAATTTCCAGAAATTGAAAACAAAATTAGTTTTTGCGATATTTAAACGGCAATATCTCAAAAAAGACTGAGTGAAACTAATACAGATTACACATCTATATAATGAGTGCATGTTGTAAGTGACTTGAGGTGAAACATTCTCTTCACTGTTGAAAACAAGTTTTCATTAAAAATTATCAGCTCTGTAATTTTGTATATTTTAGAACGAATAAAAAAATATAGTGATCAGTAACATAGATAATTGCTTAAAAAATTTACGAAAATAACATGAACTGTAACTTATAGCGAAAGGTTAGTAAAGAGTCTCACGCTTAAATTTTGTTTCTTGTATGGTCCCATCTTTGTACTAATTTTAGAAATTTCGATCGTGTGAGCTATTTATTATCGTACTATTTTTAATATAAATTTTCAAATACGTTTTATTGATAAGTTCAGAAATATTCATAGTGGGATATCGCAAAAGAGACTTTATTAAGATTATTCTTATATATCAGTACTGTGGGATATCATTTGGTGGTCGAGACTCAGTTTGTTTGTTTATTTATTTGTGGGCGGGGTAGCTGAGTATGTTAGCGCGCTTTGCTTTCAACACGCATTGCCAAGTAACAGAGATCCATAAACTTGGAACAAAATAATCACAAGTTCGAGCCTCGGCCTGTGGGGGGCTTTTATCTCAATATTGATCCCCTTCCCCCCTCCCAGGGCCCGAGAAACCCCCGTATAACCTTCAAAGGCGAGGTAGGGGAGAACAAAAAAAAAAAAAAAAATGTTTATGTATTTAAAATCACTTTATGCTACTGTGGCTAATCGAACGATGCTACAGTGGTAGACCTAAATTCACCTATTCAGGTTTTATTAGTATAGGGATCTTTAACTAGTACCTGACATTGCACAAGCTCGGCTCCACCTTTTTATATTTTTTAGTTAAACGGCATAACTAAGACTCAGTTTGTTTTCCCCCATTTCATCAACCTAATATATATATATATATATATATATATATATATATATATATATATATATATATATATATATATATATCAGTTTCAAAAAGGGTAACAATTTATTTCTTGCTTTAACCAATGTTTTAATTTAATATGGACTTGACTAAACTCACTAATGAGCTGAGCTGTCTCATTTCAACTCATCACTCTGCCCGAGGGTGTTGGGGTTGGGATATATGTACTTAAGAGAGGGCTTACTTCAGCTTCACCGACAGTGAATGGTATTGTGTGAATTTATGTCCTAATACATACATTGCCGACGAACAGAAAGAGATGAGTTTGTCATGTAGACGTCGAGTTTAAAATTTGAGTAGTGAAACTGAAGAGTATTTTGGAATCAATGAAAATGACCGATATATTTGTCACAATTGAGTCGTTGATTTCCAAAAGGTATTAAAGTACATTTTTTTCGAAATTGATATTTAACTTAGTAATTTACATAATAAAGACGATAGAATCAGTAATGTATGAGGAAGGCTAGGGTGATTGTTACCAACACAGCGATCATCATGAGTTTTATTCTTTCAAACAGTACTATATCTTTTTTAATTATTTCCAAAAAGTATCATATCCACGTTTCATTTTAATGTACTATGTCCATATTATATTGTTAAATAAGTGTCAGCACAGTAAAAAAACAACTTTAGATTTTAATAAAAAGCGAATCAAATAAAGTGGTCCAATGATAAGTAAATGACAGATTTTTGCGTTTCCCTTATAACTGTCTTAAGTGGATACAGTACCTTTAGGAACCCAAAGTCTCAATTGATAGTTTGTTGTTGATAACTCCTGCAATCAACCTTGAAGATGGCCTAAAATTGTGACCATAACTTTGGTACGAAGGTGTTTTAATAACCGCACTTTTCAACTAATTTCTACTAATATTCTATCTACGCTCAACGATTCTTCCTACATTAGCCAAGAAATATGTTATCTTCTCTCTTTCTCTTCAAGTACTTGAGAGTATAACTTCAGCAATATCTCCGCTATTAAATATTTTGAGAGCTTTTATTATAAGAATATACCATAAATGTTTTGAAAAAACTTTGTTTATTTAATCTTTATATATGAACTTAAGATTTGAAACAAAATACTATTTGGTCAATTAATTTTTGTTATATTGATACAAAGTCGGTATATTGATTGACTTAAAGACAAAAAAATAAACAAGTGATAGTTATAATAATAATAAAATACAATGAATTATTTTAGATTTCCCTAATGTTCTGCCGTGAATTTTATCGTATAATTCCTTAATCATCTAAAGCTTTTCTAGAAAGATGCCTTTTTCTTCTGTTGGTACTTCCTCTTCTCTTTCTTTCATTTCTTATGAGAAGTCTTTTATGTTTGAAGGCTTTGTATATATTTTTTGTTAGGTACCACACGGCTTCAGTAGTACATCTACTTTTCCAAAAACCATACCATTATTGGATTAGTGTTTATTTTTGTTCTATGAACTATTCTAACATGTGTTTTGCTATCAGATGAAATACTTGGATTAGACAAGATATTATGCTATGTATGTGTAAGATCTGAATTATTCTCCATTTATACAAACTTGATACATATTCTACTGCAATAATAATAATAGCTTTATTGATAAAAGCCTCTTCCATAGGGAGGAATTTATAGTAGTTGGGTATAGTAAGAAATAAATACATAAACAATTAAAATATTAAAGAACAACAAATAATCCAAAGAAAGAAAAACAAAAATAAGTATACAAAAAACCTCAATAATAAAACAGATTCCTTTAAAAAAACACCAAAAGAAAACACAAAACTAAATATTCCTTAAAAAGTTTTTCCACCAGGATTTGCCCCAACCAACCACTAGTTTTCGCCTACAACCTGCGTCAATTCATCCCTCGACCGGCGAGGTGTGCCCAAGCTGTCCTCTCTCGGGATCCACTCCGTGTAAGCCCTGGTCCATCTCTAGTCTTTCATCCTAGCTAAGTGCCCAGCCCAGCTCCATTTCAATCGATGGTCCTTAATCCTTAAACTTTTAATGTTTACCTTCTGAAGAATATCTTCGTTTTTTATTCTTTCATGTTTCTTAATAAACATTAAACTCTTTAAAAGTTGCATTTGCAAGGTATTCAGCCTCAGATCAAGTTTTGTTATATTCCAGTCAGAACATTGTTATAAGAAGCCTTTTTATGAAATTTAAAACTATTTCATTGGCTAACGTGCAGACTAGCTCAATTTTTTTTTTTTAGGAATAAAAGAGCACAGCTATTTTAAGGAATGTCGCGCGCTACTCTTAATTAAACCTCTCCCTCTTAATTTAAAGCTGTACTAAAAAGTGCATTATCTTGGTTAAAAAATAAGCTAATTAAAAATAAGCAAGACTCAGTACACTACATTTACGTTCCTTTGAAATAATTTTTTCATGCGACTAATTGAGGAAAAGGCCTCCTCCCTCAAAGCTGTAAAGCAGTGCAGCAATAGGAAAGACTTCAAAGAACGGAAGAAAAAAAGACAGAGAGTAAGAGGTCATATTTAATTTTAAAAAGCGGCACTCCCACGAAATAATGTATTGTGGGACATCCTTTGATAAGTGAAAAGAAAATTGGTTGAATAGATAATGAAGATGTAAAAAATAAAAAAAATTGTCTTTATCTGATCTTGATTTTTAGTATATAATATTGAACTATAGACAGCTCATATTATCAAATAATAAGAGGCTTTTAATATATTAGTGCAAGCTCATTAATGAGTCAAGTTAATAGTTAGGCTATAATCGGCTAGGAATAAACCAATAGTGGATAGGACCCTATTCCCTGCATTCAGCTGATGATAGAAATTTAGTTTATTTTGATTTTGTATTATCTTCTTTCTTCTTCTCCGGCTTTACCGTCCAAGATAAACTTGGGCCTCTCCATCAATGTTTCGCCATTCTTGTCTGTCCATGGCCCGCCTCCTCCAGTTGGTCACTCCAATTTTAGATAGGTCCTCTTATACGTCCTTAATCCAATATTTATGTGGGAGTCCTCTCTTTCTTTTTTCCCGGAAACGTTTCGCGCAGAACTTTTTTGGGCATCCTTTCAACTAGCATTCGATCGATATGGCCTAGCCAACTAATTCTTCTTGATGGAATCTTTGATTGAGGTTACGCGTAATCCGCCATATGAAAATTCATCTCATAATTTTCCTTTCCAAGATTCTAAGGGCTCGCTGGTTTGCTACTTGATAGCGTCCTCGTCTCTGCGCTATAGCACGCAACAGGACTAATATGCGTCTTTTATAATTTAAACTTTGTGCGTTTCGCTAATAGTGTCGATTTTATCATCCTTGAGAGACCACAATACGCTTTGTTGCAAGACATTATTCTTCTTTTTATTCAGTCACATTATTTTATTATTCACATTATTCACTCACCCTACAACATCGTTTATCTCAGTGCCAAGGTACGTGAAACGATCAACAGCTTCGAATGTATAGCTATCACATCTGAAATCTTGTTGATGCTACCATGTATTTGGTTTTACATTTATTTATCTCAAGACCCACCCTTTTACTTTCTTGAACAATCTTTGCCAAAATTCCCTTCAATGCCTTCTCACTTCTTACCAAAACCACATTGTCATCTGCATACCCAAGTATTTGTCATATGCGAAAAGCTAGACTTCCATCAGGGACGTTTTGTAGTGCTTTATGTAGGACAAGATTAAACAAAACTGCAAAGAGGGAGTCTCCTTGATTTTGTATTATAGTGGAGTAGTTGAACTTAAATGTTATATATATGTATGTTGCTAGCTTTATTCAGCTTATCACATTTTATCCTTTATTCTAGTTATTTTAACTTTTTTTTTCTTTTTATTGTTTTTTTTGTCCTAATTCTAATATACATTTATAAAGATAAAATATAAGGTATTTTGGAAATTATTATACTAACGAGTTGAATCCGACAATATATTCTTAATGTGCATGTAGTAATAATCACACTTTTTTATGGTTATGATTTTAATCTGTCGCATGTAACTGCTTGAATTATACTTTTTCCACATTGGAGAGAGATCTGCATATAGTTGTGATATTTCGAATATGCTCTAAACTTCTGCATCCCGAATCGCTATTTGTATTGAATAAATAAAATAAATAATAAATAACATTGATGAAATTCCTCCTATATCTAGGTATATGAATTGGGTATTGTGAGAGAGTACAGTCCAGATATTTATCAGAGTAGGGACCATTTGTATCCTACTATTTCCATAGTTCTTCCTTATCTTCGTCTTCCAGGACATTGTAGTGCCTCTTCTGTCCTAATGGTTCTCAGCGGACAGCTTTAGATAGTCAACAAAACTAATTTCCTAGTTTAAAATCAACTTTAACAGATAATAATAATGTTGTTTAAATTAATTTTAATAAATAAAAAATTCTAAATCGTAAGTTAATCTTCCGACGGTTCGCTATCGATTAATTTTAAGTTTGAGCGGTAGATATGGAAGGTTATTAAGATATTACTAAATTTTAATCGGTTATTAAAAGTAAAACTTAAAAAAATCTGGTGCGAACGACGTACAACTTTCACTTACCTCGGCAGTTAAAATAAATTTATAGTTCCTAAATAAACTTATAGTAAAACAAAAAAATCTAAATTTTTAAATAAATTCAGAGATAAAAATAAACTGTTGAAGAATTGTTCACATTGAGTTTCAATAGTAACATGAGTTTTATTAATTAATCAATTATATTATTATCGACGACAATAAGTTTGTTTTATCGGCTTTTCATCTCTCTCTAAGTATAAGATAATATTTTTCTAAAATCTTTAGCTTTTCTTAAATTGGACTTACTATACACACAGACCTTTCTCCGGGACTTTTCAATTTTTCACGATCGCAATAATTTCCTTTACTTAAAGTAATAAATGAAAAACAAATTTTATGTTTATAGATGATTAAGGTACAGCCAACGTTTGTATACATGTCTTACACAATTGTTCTTTAATTAACTGTTTTGACACTTTTATGTTTTATATATATATATATATATATATATATATATAACATCTATTAAAATAATCTTTGCAGTTAGGTTTTATATAAATATAGTATGTTTTTATCCAAGTAAAAAAAAAAAAAAAAAAATATTTATAATGATAGGTATACTAACTATATATCTGTAGGTGCATATTGTGTAAGTACTATCTAATGACTTAACGATCCTGCTGCTCTATCCCTACTCTTCAGGCGTGACCAGTGACCACCCACAGCATGGCTGGTGAGAAAGCTGACAAAAGTTTTTTTTTTTTTTTACCATTGGGTGCATCGGAGATCAACTTGAAACAAATATATTTAATGCAGGACCCTCCAAAAAAAAAGTAACAAAATTGTAGGTGTACCAATCCAATCGCTTAAAATATTGTAATCTGTTAAAAAGAACAAATTTTTTTGGAGTTTTTAAAAGCATGAGGCAACTCGTTATCTAGATTCAATTCGAATTCTTTTAGCTGTTTTTTTTGCAATGCTAATGAGAGCATATGGTTAATTTTATGAAATCTACAAACATAAAGGTACTTTAGGGGAAGAAATTTGAAATACCATTTACCCGCTGTCAGTCTATTTCTATCAGAATGAAACCTATCTGATATTAAAGTCCATTAAATTTTAGATTGATGTAGAGAGTTTAATATAAGTCGTTAAAGCAGTTTTTGAGAAAATCGTAAAAAGGTGAAAAATGCATAGTATGAAGCGGCTCTAAAAAGTTGCTGTAACGTTTCGGGCGTATAGTTTTCATAAATATGAAATTTTAGTTTCTTACAATTTTTCATTTTCATGCGAGACTGCATACACCCTTTTTTGCGGGACTTCCGCGTATATTTCCGTTAAAAACTGGAATTCGAAAATTTCCACGATCGCAATACTTTCTCTTACTATATATTTTATATATAGGTAATGAAAGTAAAAACTAACAACGAATCTAGTTTATCTTCTGGATAAAACTTGAAATAAGCACGAGAGATTTGAAGCGGAATGGAAAGTAGAGCTACTGAAGATAGGACGTGGGGGGCATGCCTTCTTTTATGTGGTTCCTTATATCCGTGGTCCCGGGTTCAAAGCTGATTTTCACATTCTATTCTAGATATGCCTGATGTATACATTCTTAGTTTTGTTTGTTTGTGTGTATTATATATTTATATTTATATATATTCTTACGGGAAAATGTGTAAACTCATATTTCGTTATCATGAAGTAAAAACTGATTCTCATTTATTAAAATTAAAAACTGATTTGATAGTCTTTGATTAGGAATAGTCTGAGGTATTTTTCGTTCTGAGTGATAAGCAATTATCTTAGATGAATCTTTTTCTATTTTCCACTATTAACTAATAATTTTGTTTAATTACTTTTGCTTCGATGGTCTCAAGATTCTGAATTGTGTTCCTTGCTAAACACTGAATTTAAAATCCATTATTTGTTGTTGTTTTGTTTTTTTAAATTGAACTTTTAATATTTTTTTTGAAATTGCCCTTTATTTAATAGTTTATGTTATATTAATTTTATCAAGGGAGGTAAATAAATGCCGGGTATTGTCCGCATCATATTCTCAGTTAATAGTTTTTAATATATAAACTTTATCTGAGGAAGTTTATTAAAATTTAACGAAATAGTTAATTATTTTATAAAAGTTATGTAGTAAAAAATATTTACTATATTCTTACTTTGAGTCGCATAAAAATGTAGTTATTGTTTACCTAGTATAAATTATATTTGCAATACCTTCCTTGTTAGCGTATAATAAAATAAATTTTTAGTGCAATAAAATTACATCTTTGATATAAACTATTCCATACAATAGAATGTTCACCAAATTAAAAAAAAACAAAAAAACCTGTACCACTACAACCCATGAAGGGTTTTGGGCTCAGTACATATAGAGATTCGTACTGTTTCTAGGCCAACGGCCGTGAAATGAGGTGATTTGGCCGAGATCACACTCAGCCGCCAGGTTTTTTCCCCAATTTGGGTACCCACTTTATTGAGGCTGGGTCTGCCCCCATATTGATATTGATATTGATTGCTTTTTGGAAATTGTTAAGGAAAAAAAAACTTTTCTGCTACCGATGTTTTTGTTTTAGTACCTAGAAAAGAATCATTCTGTTTCTAGACCATTGAATGCGAAGGAGGTGGTAATGTTAAGATCACTCTCAATAGCCAGATGCTTTTTTGATAGAGAAATCGTTGGAAGTGAAAAAAAGCTGTCTAATTCTTCCATCGGTAGACATTCAATCCAGACACTCAAAGAGCCAGCCAGACCCTTCGTTGATTGCAGCGACGCATTTTTTTCCAAACTCACTAATGTTTTGCTTATGCTATCTAATCAGAATCCTTAATATTTTTTACAGTTTCCCTCGAAAAGGTTGCGGGAAACTAGAATAAGCCGCTATCTTGGTCCATGGCCTCTCGCCCCCTAAGACGTTCTCGTTATGTTCTGCCTCACCTTAGAGGCTCGCCCTTCCATTGGCTAATTGAATTGGGGATGTTATGCTTCGGTTAAATAATGTATAAGCTCCAACCGTCCCTGCTCTACCATCGTATTAAGGTCTCTTAAGCACTCAAGCGTTTCTTCCTTGTTTCTATCTCAACTCTTAATATGAGTATTATATTCACGTACACTGCTCTGCCTCTTGATTTTGAGGCCAATATAGGAGCAAGAAGGGCTCGACTTAAATATGAGTTTGGATGTCAAGTAGATTTTTTAAGATTAGAAGGCAATTTTTACATTTAATTTGTCATTACTTTCACTTACCTATTTATGAATGCATAGTAATTGAAAATATTGCGTTCGTGATAATTTTTGAATTCTAGTCTCTTTTCGGAAATATACACTTTAAGGTACCCTGAATCTAGGTGACTAAGTCCCATAAAATGTTCTGTGGGTGTGTATTAATTTGAAATTAGATTTTACATTTAAGACAGCCAGAAGAGAACCTTTAATCCGTGAATTTTAGGCATTTTCTAGATTTTCATAAAAAAAGCTTAATTGTCTTTGATTAAACTCGCCATACCGATCTAAAATTTATTGAACTTTAGTATCAGTTGGTTTCATTCTTATTGAAATAGTTTAAATGAACTATTTTAAATTTAAATAAAAAACTTTTCTTATTTTTAGCATTCTTCATTAGTCCAGAGGCGGTCAGTGAATGAAACAATTAAGTAGTTTCAATCATTTATTTATTGCCAACGTTTCGACCCCCATTATGGGTCATCATCAGGGCGTATTGTAGGCGAATCATTTTGTTTATGTATGCTGTAATTGTTTTATTTTACTTTATTTCGTTACTGATGATGACACATAATAGGTCGAAACGTTGGCAGAAAATAAATAGTTGAAAATACTTGATTGTTCATATACATATATATATATATATATATATATATATATATATATATATATATATATATATATATATAATGTTATAAAATGTAATAAAATTCAGTAACGAAATAAATTAAAATAAAACAATTACTGCATACATAAACAAAATGATTCGCCTTGATGACTCATAATGGTGGTCGAAACGTTGGCAGAAAATAAATGGTTGAAACTACTTAATTGTTCATATATATATATATATATATATATATATATATATATATATATATATATATATATATATATATATATATATATATATATATAGCACTAGTCTGCTGTGCTCCAGGTCCTGGGTTCGAATCCCGGCTGAGGCAGAAATATTATTTATTCTGTTAATTCAGTCGGGGGGCGACCCTAGGGTATGGAGACCCTCCTGGGGCAGACCCAGCCTCTATAAAGTGGGTACCCAAATTAATTGGGAAAAACCCTGGCGGCTGAGCGTGATTAAGGCCTTATCACCTCATTGCACTGCCGTTGGCCTAGAAACAGTACGAATCTCTATATGTACTGAGCCCAAGACCCTTCATGGGTTGTAGTGGTACAGGTTTATTTATATATATATATATATATATATATATATATATATATATATATATATATATATATATATATATATATATATATTAACTTAAATAGTTTTTAAGAATTTTTAAATGCATAACAAAAAAATAAATTGTTTTAGAACTAATTGCATTGAATTTCAATAGAAATATGTGTTTTATTAAATAATATATTATATTACATTCTATGACAACAAGTTAGTTTTATCGGCTTTTTATCACTCTTCATTACTTTTTACAATTTCGTGTTTAAGATGATAATTTTTCTAAATTTCTTAGCTTTCTAATGGTATATTATACGTCTATATCACTGTTTTAAAGGTCATAAATACCGAAACTGCATAAACAAATATTTTTAGTCTTTTCTCTTTCTGTTGGATATCGTATTCGTTATTATTCATTTATCCGTTTTTCACCAATAGTAAATAGGTGATATATTTATTGTTATAGGTTAGTAAATGAAAGATACTTTAGAGGAAGAAAATGTAAATTATCGGCATTTAAGACCTGTCAGGCTATATTAATCTGAATGAAACCTACATGGTATTGAAGCCTATTAAATTTTAAATTGATATAGGAAGTTTAACCAACTCCTTTAGAGCCATTTTTAAAGAAATCGTAAAAAAGGTGCTAAATGCATGATATTATGTGGCTCATCTTGTTTGTTGATATAGATGAAAAAGTTGCTGTAACATCTCTAAGACCAATACGTCTCAAATATGAAATTTCAGTATTGTACGACTTATTGTTTTCGTGCTAGACTCACTACACACACACACACACACAGAATAACCTTTTTGCGGGACTTGATCGTTTGGATTCTGGGAATCCTAAAACGAGTATTTTAAGTTTTTTATTTTCATTGAAATATAAAAACGAGTTTCGAAAACTCCTCGACCCCTGCTTTGGTGTAAAGAATTTCCCGATTTTTTTCTTAAATTTATCATTTATTATCATATTCTTACAAGAATAAGATATTTTATAAGAGACATCTACATGTTTTAGATTTAATATACTCTTGTTCTAAAAACCTGTAAAATATGCACAAGGTAATGTGAAAGCTTCCAGCAGGGAATACATTTTAAAAGTTGCTTAAAAGCTTCCATCAACTGAAAAGCTTTGAATTTTAACTTTTTCCCGAAAGCGCGCTCTAACTAGATTTACTGTTCTACGTAGATATATATTTTCGAAATTCTTGTGGGCCATCAATATTGCAAATGCCCTGTCGATAGAATTCGAACATAGAAGAGGAGCCTATGTTATTGTTTTGATGTTAGCAAATATTATTATTTTTTTCTGTCTGTGATTAAATTGTTTTTTTAGGGCAAGAATGTTTTCTTCATTCATTAGCTTTACAGATAGATAAAATCTAAAAGTACGTTTAATAGATGACTTCATTATTTGAACATTAGTGAAAAATCAAAACCTGCTAATGAGTGATAATTCTAAATACATTTTTAAATTTGTATTAATTATGTATCATATTTTTATTTTTTTTATTTTATCATTTTTACTTTTAATCTTGAAAGTACAAATTTTAGGCCGAATATGAAAGGGAGCTTACAAAGGCTTTGTGATAATTAAGGTAGGAGAAGGTATATGGGACAACGACCGCTGCTATTCCTGGGTTTAATCATTTTTAGCAAAGTGTGGCCCATTCTTTTTTGTTGTTCACGTTTATATTTTCAAAAGATGAACGTGAACAGACTAAAAAAAAGATAAAAAATAAATAAGTTGTGGACTTCAAGTTATATTTTTTCAAGTTGTCGGTGATCTCAAAAAGTAATACAATTAAATTACAGCTTTACTTTCGGAGCTTAAAGATGTTCAAGATTTGAGAGTTTTACCCTCTCCCTCCCCCCAAAAAATAGCTAGTGGACTTATTAATGGAATTTCTTTCAAGAGAAATCATTTTCTGATGGAAGAAAAATACAATTTAAAGTTAAACTCTTATTTTTTCTGTTGAAATATTTAAGTTATATTTCGAAATAATAATTTATTAAGTTATTAAATTACATGTTTCTTCAGTAGAATCCACACCGCGGAATAGCGGAGCTTCAACCAGTTAAATACAATTAATGTGTCAATTAGTCGCATTTTTGCGATTAAAATATTTGTATTAACTTTAGTGTTAAAGTGTAATTTTTTTATAGCTAATCATTGGTTAAAAAATAGTAAATTAAATATGAAACCTTTTTTTTTTTCCTGCTATTTTACAAGCAAATGCGTACAACTAACATAATGATATGTCATAAGAATGCTATATAATAATAATCCTTCTTTTGCCTGAATTCATTTTAAGGTCTTATATATAAAAGGTTTACTGCATTTGCTTTTGGCCTTAAATATAAAAGAATCGAAGAGAGATGTAGAAAGAATGGCTTTGTCAGTCACACTATGGGAGTAGGAGTTTTTAAGTTAGGTGTATGTTATTTTAGGTGAAGGTCAAAGTCTAAAAATAAAGTTGGAGGCTGACAATTTATCACAACTGATTCCATTTCAGTTATTCATGATTTTTACTGAATTATTTTAATATTTTTATTTGACAAACGATCAAAATTATCCGTGAACACCAAAATTACTATTTACAAAATACTGATCAAACTCCTTATGGACATATGGGATAGAGCTATGAGGATCTGCAAAAAACTCTAACATCCAAATAACTCAGTTTCTTCAATCGAAAATATTGCGAAAAATCGTGGACGCACCTTTTTATGTAACCAACGAATTACTTCACAAGGACTTGGACATAATCACAGTTTCAGACAGCTACAAAATATTATAAAATATTTCACGACAGACTGACTTACAACATGAACCCATCGGCCCAAACACTTAAATCCAACACCAACCCAAAGCCACCCCTACGACTTTTGAGGCAGTGGCTTAGAGATGTCCTGATTTAACCTACTTTTTCGGAAATTAACATATTTGCTTATTGCATTTTTTTTTTTTTTGCAGATGGCAAATAGCAATTTGGAGAACAAACAAAAAACCAATTATAAATAATAATTATGTTTTTATTTATTCTTTTTGTTTCATGTTTAATTTGTTTTATCTATTTTTAAGAATGTAACGTTAATGTTTTTATAGATTATTAGCGATTTTACTTCATAAATTAAACATTTTTTATTGGTATATAATTTTGATGTTATAATTATGAGATTGATTATTTTTAAAGAAACTATATTTGTACCTGCAGATGAAAATTGTTGTTTACACCAGAAGCCGAAATATTATAGCCGAAACGTAGTGCATCATATTTAAATAAAATATTGGTGGTTAATTGTCAGCCTCCAACTTTATATGCAGTTAAGGTTTTATCCATCTTTATAACTGCCTCCTAACAATGCATATATCAGCATATAACCTCTCGTATGTTGTGCATTGATTTTTAATTATGTAATTTATACTTATTTTAGTTTTTAGTAGAAACCTACTCCTACTAACACTCAAGGATAAAAGCGATGAGTGCTATGTTATGTCCAAACTGAAAAAAATTGATGTTTTTTGGTCACTCCTACCTCTTCTTTGAACGCTATACGGGAGTTTCTCGGGCCAGAGGGTGAGGGCGGTGGATAAATGCTGACATAAAAGTGCCCACCAGCACTGATTATCCATCGTAATTATTTGTTTTCAAGTTTTGGTTCTTTGTGTTTGCTAGACAACGGGCGCTAACCCACTCAGCCACCCCGCCCTCCCCCTTTATTAACCTTTATTCTTGGGCTCAGAACGAGATTTTACTTGTAAATGGAGAGAGCCTAGTAATAATTTTTAGTACCCTCCCTCCCACCAATTTTCAGTTACCCATTTTATACAGACTGCGAATGCCCAGGGAGAGTCTCTCTATCCAAGAGTCGCACTACGGCTAAAATATTTGAAGAAAAAATTATTCTGCAACTGCCGGTGTTCCAACCCATGACTCTAAGAAAAATAATCTAGTACTTATTCCACTAGACTATTCCGTTCTATCTTGGTGAATAATAAAAAAAATGGTTATTTATGTTACATGTCTGATATAATAATAATAATAATAATAGGCTTACCGAACCCAAAGGTTCGATGCCGATACCACCAAACTTCGCCTGCACAGACTCGTACAATGTTCGCCGGTCCAGCCCAAGCCCCCGAGATCAGCTTTAACGCAATCCTCCCAACGCCTCTTCGGCCTACCTTTCGGACGCCTACCAGTCGGATCAGCAAATACCAACTTTCTCGGAATCCGTTCCTCACCGAGCCCAACAATTTTACTCGCCCATTTGAGTCTCCGCGACGCTATTAACTCAATTATATTCACAGGATACAAGTTCCGCAATTCCGCGCTGTGCAACCTTCCCAGTGCTCTCACCCCTCTTCGGGCCAAATATTTTACGCAGCACCTTATTTTCGAAAACCTTAAGCCGTTGTTCATCCCTCAAAGTAAGCGGCCACGTTTCACATCCGTAAAGAACCGTTGGAAGAATAATAGTTTTATAAATTCTAACTTTTAAGTTTTTAGATAGAAGCCGTGAGCTAAGAAACTTAGCAACTGGATACTAACACGCATTTTCCACCTTTAACCGGGACTTTATTTCTTCCTGGATTTCATTTTTTCTTGTTATCATTGAACCTAAATACTTGAATTTTTCTACGAATTCAAAAGTATGCCCTGATATATCAATATCACCAAGATCGCCACCATTTCTGCTACTAATCATATATTTCGTCTTATCGGTATTTAATTCGAGTCCTATTTCTTTACCGGTTTTTATTAACACACTTGTATTTAGCTGTATGGTTTCCGTGTCTTTACCTAGCAGTACCAAATCATGGGCATACCCCAAAACCGGAATCTTGTCACCCATATTTAAGCCTTTCTCGGTACACATCACCTTTTCTATGACATATTCTAAAATTATATCAAACAAAACAGATGAAAGGGAGTCACCCTGTTTCAAACCAGATCGCACCTCAAATCTTTAGTAATTATGACCGATTCTAACTTTATGAAATATTTCCGACAAACACATCTCTACTAGGTTTACTAACTTTCTAGGTATTCCCTGTTCAATCATGATGTTATATAACTTCTGACGGTCTATTGAATCATACGCCTTTTTAAAATCGATAAAAAGTTGATGGACTACACCGTTGTATTCCAATTTTTCATGTCTGATATATCCTTTATTTTTATTTAAATTAAAAGTTGCTACTTACGTATCATACGCCTAACATTTCAGTACTCATTTAACTTTATGATTCATTCCATTGTATTCTTTTACTCATTTTCTTTCCTAATCTGTTACGCTTTGTCCTGCTTTTGTTCCCTATTTTATAATGTCTATAATACGAAAAGCATAATATTAGGAGTTTTTATAGGATAGGATGCTGACAGGTTGTCGAAAGCAAATTTTGAAAACTTTTAAGAAAGATATATTAAAGCAGGGGACAGGAGACTACAAAATTTGATTATACGTGGGACACATAGACGTCAGAAGATGATTAACGAGTCGCCATTTTGTATTCGCTAACCCCGGGCACATTCGAGCTCTAATTTATAACAAGTGTACGTGGGCGGGATTAATATCTGTTGTCTAGTACCTCACGGTTATAATGTCTGTGTCTGATGGTAACGTACGTAATAAGAAAATATACCATGAATAATGATTAATTAATATATATATATATATATATATATATATATATATATATATATATATATTATCGTGGTGGATGTAATTAGTTGACCGTTGAGAATTAATGCAAGGAACTAGCTAGTTTCCATTCTCCCACCATGCGCCCTGATGATGACCCACAAAGGGGGTCGAAACGTTGGCAAATAATAAATAGTTGAAACTATTTAGTTGTTTCATTTAATGACCGCCACCCGGACTAATTCCTTGCATTAATATATATTATCAATTGAAATACGTTTAATATCTCATTTATGTTTTTAATGAAATTAATTGAAAGCTTCGAAACGGAACTGTTTTGCGTTTAATGAGATTTAAATATGACTTCGGATGTCAAATAGGTTTTTTAAAGGCTAGAGGACAATTTTTCAATTAATTTTTTATCACGTTCACTAACCTATCTATGAATATATAGTAATTGAAAGAATTGTGATCGTGATATTTTGGCTATTCAAGAGCTAATTTGATAATTTGCTCAGAAGAGAAACTATAATCCGTGAATTTTGTACATTTTCAAGATTTTCTTAAAATAAGCTTGAATGTTAATGATTTAACTCGTCATACCGATGTAAAATTTATCGAACATTAATATCAGTTGGTTTCATTCTAATTGAAATAGGTAGTCTACGGAGTTTAAATGAACAAGTTTTAAATTCGAAAAAAAAGTTTCTTATTTTTAGCATTCTTAAAGAACGATTAAATATTAAAGTTGGAAGAATTTAATTACCAACTATAAAAGGAAAGAGGTAACATATTTTCAAATTTATGTTACTGTGTTTATCTGAGAGGTATTCTATTGGTTTTAACAATTAAAGTGAATTTAAAATATTAATTAGTTCATTAAAATTCAGTTTCTTGATTTATTTTACTGAAAATTTATTAACTTGATTTTTGTTTAGGTTGCATTTAACAAACGTAAAGTACAACCAAAGAATAGCATATACATGAAAATACGGCATATATATTTTTTTTTCTTATTTTTTTATTTTAGTTTTTTTTTTTCCTTTTATAGATTATTCTATCTTTATATATATATTGCTATGTTTTTAACCGGCTGCTTTTCTAAGGCAGCGGTAGCTCCAAAAACTAGCTTACTTACTATATTTAGTCAATATATAAACTATGTTTAATGATACCATTGGATCTCCTTTCCAAAGGTATCGTGTTTACCAATCCAATTGGTGGCATGCAGGGTAAGATTAAAGTAAACAAGATTCAATTAATACTTTACTATAATTATTAATTTACACATATAAATTATATTAACACATTGCCTAGAACTCTGATTGAGAATACTGAGGGACATTTTACTACCTTTGCCATACAATATTACAAATAACGATATACCTTTGAAACCCTTAACCGGCTGGCGAAGGTGAAAACAGTCTTATGTCCCCTTTCTCGGCACCATCCTCCAGCTGCTCTCAGAACCCCGACGGCCACCTCTTCTTGTGGCTGGAACCCGACTCACTCTTCTTGAGGATAAAACTTGACTGACTCTCTCGAATCTTCTCCTCATCGTCGTCACCTCGGGCTAGGCTGATCTGGGAAGTGCCCCATGCTTGCTGGGGGTCCTTTGTCCTAGTGTCTAGGAATTTTCCCGAGGTACATATTGCTGGGGGGCCCCATGGCGGTAAATGCCTTTTGATGTTTTGCCGACAAAGGTTCGTTATCTTTAATTGTTTAATATTAAAATTATTTAATTATGAACTCCCCTCAGTATCCTCAATACATTACAATATATATATACACGCATAAAATAAATATATGTTATTTAACATTTGAAATAATGAGATATGAAATCATTTTCATGCTACGCTTTGAATTATATATATTGAAATATAAGCTTCTAAAACATACGTACAAAAGATTTCATCTAAAATATAGTATTTAGTGAATAAATGTGTGTGTTAAATGAAGTCTATAATAATTTATTTAATTGAAGATTGTTGGAAATTAGGAACTCAAGTTCTTATTGCGCTTTATGCATTTATTTTTAAATCATATTAAGCTACCTTTATTCTTGATTTAGCTAGGCGTGTAAGGAGGAAGTCCGGTTATGCGTCCCAAGGGGGTGCGAGACGGAATTGTGTTTAAAAATACAGCTGCATTCTGACCCGAGTCCCTTCTCCCCTGCAATTATTTTGTATGTGTCCCCTGTAGGGTACATAATAGATTACCGTTTTATCAGGGCACGCCATTGTTTTAGTTTTTAGGAAATACCTCCTGGAAAATGAATGATGAGATGACATTAATTGTTCTAAGAAACTAGAATGCTCTTGTACCTATGTTAGGCATTGTTTATAGATTTACTTAAGCAAGCAAAAATAATGAATTACATTAACAACGATTTTTATTCGTCCGTTTGCCTGCAAGTTTTGCTACACACGCAGACCTTTTTATGTGACTTGGTCATTTGGACTCAAGGTATCCTAAAACGCGTAATTCGAAAATGTTCACAATCGCAATTCTTCTCTCATATATGGGTAAGTGCAAGTAATAAATGATCATATCCATGATGATAAAATGTAGCAATTATTGCTTTCACATTTTAATTAGAGATGTCAACTAATATACTATGTTTTGAATTTGATAATGTACTCTGCTAACCGTGAGTAAACACTATCCATTGGTTGTGTTTAGCTACCGATATTAAGTCACCGAGACTAAGGTTTATCAATATTTTTTTAATTTAATTTATTACAACAAGACATTTCGATATATAATCTAATTTTGACATGCTATTATTTTGCAGTAAGCAAATATGTGGACAACTGAGGCAGTGGTTCATCTCCTGGCCTTGTCGGTTATTAATGTTTCTGTTAGTGGGTTAGTTTTGTACTCGTACTCCTATGTGGGTCTTTGGCGGAAGTTATTGTGTTGTTCTGTAGCAGTGGCTGAAATCTTTGGAATTGTGTAACTTCATTTATCACGTCCACTATTTTAAGCAGCACTTTTAACTAGTACTGTATTCTTTGGATGTTTCATGGTTTTGCAGAACCCCACAGTTTTATCTCGTTTTATTTTAGAACTTAATAAAATAAAATAAAAAAATTGTTAAGGAATACATTACATATTTATATATATATATATATATATATATATATATATATATATATATATATATATATATAAAAGAATATATATATATATAAAAGAATGGGAAACGAATGAAATTGGCGTTTTAACTTAGAGCACCTTCGCAAAATGGACTGGAGTTCCTCAAACTTGAAGCGAGTGTTACTCGCATTCGGATCAGTTTAACTAGTCGATACCTCTTTCTCAAAATACTTTCATCTCTTGCAATGATCTGATCTTCTTCTAATGACCGTAAACGTAAGGCCGATATCTTATTATTTTTTAATCAATTTCCCCACTTAATAGGGTTCCCTCTTTATTTTCTTCTTCAGGGAAGATTTTCCAATTAAGAGAATCCTCTGCCCTAGGCCTGGATTTCTTAATTCTCTCGAAATAAAGGCGGCTAAGAAATGAAGAAGATCAAGTAGCAGAGCCATTTCCCTTAATAAGGAATTAAATTATAACTGTCCAACATAGCTTCATCTTAATTCTTTTTTAACTGCAAAGATGCTAGATACGAAGCACTATTATTCCATTTCCTTCTTATTTTACTCTAGCCAATTGCATCTATATTTTATCTGCTTCAGTTCTGGAACATTCCGTTTCTTCGTTTTGAAAGTAAAATTCATATTCATGCATAAAAACAATAGGTCTCTCTGATAACCTGAAGTATGATTTTTTTGTAAATTACTCTCCGAGTATTTATTGTTTATTGAAATTAACAACTGTATTAAATAAAGACAGCAATAGAATATGAAGTATGAATACTTTACATAAAATATCGTATAAAAGAACTACCCATTGATAGTTTTAAGTTAGTATCCCTAGGTCGATGACCAGAAATATGGAGAAATGATATATTCCATGAGCCAGCAACGAAAAATGCACCAATTTTACCCAAATTATTAGTATTTTTTATGCGAAGGATCTATCATGGTAAAGCAAGAAATACACTTCGCCCACTTAAAACGGGTGGAGTACGAAATGGCTGCCCTTAAAAAAGGGATACCTCGAAATATCAAGTATTTTCTATTATAATTATGGCTACTATCATGGAAACGGCTCATCCTATGAGGACAATTGCTATGAAGTAAATCATCATGTATTTAATAAGCTTTCATATGAGTGATAAAAGGAATTTGTATGTCTAATATTCAACGATATGGAGGTATTACAAAAAACAAAAAAAAAGTTTTGCGGAAAACGAGATATCACTCTTTTCTAACATTATTATGGCTACTATCATGGAAACGACTCATCCTATGAGGATAATCGTTATAACAATTAATATAGAAAATCACCTTTGAGTTGTAAAACACGTCTATATGACTAATAGTTATTCTGCTATTTACTAATAGTTCGGTTTGGTTGATATCGTGGAAACGGCTGTTCCCAGCAATATAATGGTTATAAACTATTTTACGAGGCACAAAATTAGCTTTATTTTGAGTAGTAATAGAAATATGTTGGTATAATACTCACCGACATAATGTCAGTGCAATAGTTATGTGGATCAAAATTAGCTTTAATTTGAATAGCAATAGAAATCCGTAGTTCTAATATTCACCGACATAATGTCAGTGCAATGGTTACATAGGTCAGAATTTCTGTCCCTAAAAACGCGTCTGCCGCAGCTTCCCACTCACCTGGGAATGGCAGACTAGCGTCGTTTGATTTGTATTATTGGCTAGTATTATTAGGTCGAAAGGAAACTCGTGGTCAAATAAGTCAGAATTTCTTTTTTTGGTCTCTTCTTGAATGACCGCCAATTCGTAACCCACCCGTTTTGAGTTGGCAGACGTGTATTTTTTGCTTTATCATGACAGATGATTTGCATAAAACATACTAAAAATTTTGGTAAAATGGATAATTAAATATTTGTGGGTAGGAAATTAAATATTAAAAGAGGAATACCTATTTTGGACTGGACTGTGAAATGGGATATCATGATCATGATCGGTCAACTCTCCATATACGTGTAGGATGTCTTTAAGTAAGTTAGAGATTAATTTTAATATAGCTTTGTCACTATTATAATGAAAATAATTATATTCATAGGTAAGTATCCCAAAAATCATCATAAATGTTAATACAATTGGTTGAAGTATGTATTTATACATGTTCATAAAAATAAGTGGTAGTAAAAGACAAAGTTTCGAAAATCATGTATTGGAAGAAAGCAGATAGTAGTAGGTCTGTATTTCTAAAAACTTACATATCAAAGAAGTAAATATTATGGTACGAAACTGTCACTTGTTAGTGACAAAAAGGAACAAATATTTTATAAATAGCACTTTATAATATAAAAACTTTATACTGTACCTTTTTAATCGAAGAAATACTGATGTTTATTTCATGGACGGAAATAAATGGTTAATATTAGCTACTGAACAACAAATTATTATGCAGGAATCAAATTTTTTTTCAAAAAAACAATTTTATGTATTTGAAAGTTTTTTAGACAGATGCAATGATTGATTTTAAAACATTATAATATTAAAAACATCACTGAGCCAATGAACACCCATGAGGACAAGTAGCAGTGTGATATGAAATAAAATGATGGGTTATATGTGAAAAAGCATTTATATAAAAAAAAAAGTCTTGAAAATGGGGAAAAAGCCCCGAAACGTTGACAGATATGAAAGCTTATGAAATAAAGTAATTAAGTGACAAAAGGAAGGAAATGTGTGCTCATTTAAGTGTTTAAATTATTCTTTTTTTTTTTTTTTTAAAACTCGCTGACAATGAGTGGTATGACTGTTGCTATAAGATTTTTTTTTAGTTTAGTTTTCAGTTACATACGATTATTTTATATTATGATTTTGCTTGATGCCCCAACATAAGGACAACAAAGCACGATTATTGTGTATACTGTGTTATGATTTATTTATTCTGGGCAATTTCGTAGATTATTGATAGGAGGCTTCATGATTTGATCTAAAGTATATTTTTTTAACTCTTTTACCATTTTTACGATTTTACCGCACGAAAACATTTATCCCTTAAAAGAATTAATACTGAAATTTAAAATTGTCTAGCTTATCATATTTTAAACTTTAATATAATGCTCTTTAAACATTGGCAAATTATCGTTATCTTGGAAATATCAGACATTTGAAGCTAACATGAAAAATTCAGCACTAATGTTATAGGCCCTCGTCATGCAAACTGCTGTTTTCCTCGGTAGTGATGCAATTTCTTTCTGTTCTTGTTTTTTGTGATACAATCTAAGTTATAGATAACATTTTCTTCCGGGAATGGTTGTATCATGGTCTTAATGAAAAATATCTGCTCAAAATTTATTTTTTTTGGTTTACGAGTAAACTGTGCACATAGTTAAGCAGTAAGAAGTTCTAATATTACTCCTAAATTTATTGTCACTCTCATTTCATTTACGTATTTATAAAATAATAAATGCTTTTGAAATGAATAAATACGTCATGTTTAGTTTTTATTGAGACTACACCTCCACTTTTTCAAATTTAGAAATAGTTATGTTCGATGATAAAAAAACAAAACAACATGTGGCTCACTCAGCCGATCTGGAAATATAGAAATAATAATAAAACATAATTTGTATGTATTATACATATGAATAGGTGTATGTTTATATAAAATGATATTCTAAGGCATAGACAGCTGCCAAGATAAAGGATCATCCAATTTTAGTATGAAGTATGATAATGGTGGCAATTTGATTTCCGGACCATCCCCGTCTAACATATTTAATGTTTATTGCAATTATGCAAACGAATGATGTGAAACAATTTATAAAAAAAATACGTATAAACAGCAGTCCAATAATGTAATTAAATTTTTTTTTTTAAATTGCCGATTTATAAACCTTTTTAAAAAAAATCTAGTTGAAATGGAATGTTATTAATTCTGCATTAATAATCCAAAATTTTTCCCGAACTGAATGTAATCACTGTCTTTATTCTGTTTAGAGAAGAAAAACCTTTGTTTATTTAAATAGTTATTGAATTAATTTTATTTATAAACCACGATACTTTTAAAATAATACGTGGGTGAATCAAATATAAACGAGACTTATTTTTTTATTTTTACTTTGAACACAAAGAAAAGTACACCTCATTTTTCTACATAGTCTCCTGATTTGGAAATACATTTTTCCCAGCGCATAGCTAATTTTCCAATCCGTGCTTATAGAATTAAGTAGGTTGTGTATTCAGCCAATTGAGCACGTAGGCTTCAACCTCATCGTCACTGACGAATCTCTTACCACCCAAAGCTTCCTTGAGTGGGACTAACAGGTGAAAGTCACATGGTGATAAGTCTGGACTGTTGGGAGGGTGTTGGGACCAGCGTCTCCCAGCCCAGTTTCTCCAATTTTTCTCTCGTCAGGGGCGCAGTATGCTGGCGAGCATTGTCCTGAAGAAGAATCACTTCTCTCATCGGTAGAGCCCTTCTTTTGCGGTGATATGCAAGTTTGACTTCATTCAAAATGTCGCAGTAGTATGCGGCATTGATAGTCCTGCGTTCATGCAAAAAATCAAGATGCAGCAAGCCAAGCTGGTCAAGAAACACGGAAGCCAAAACCTTCCCAGCTGACAGCCGTGACTTGGCTTTTACTGGTCCAGGTTCCCCTTTCAGTCTCCAGTCCATAATCGCTTGTTTTGATTCAGGGGTGTAATGGTGCACCCAAGTTTCATCACAGGTGATAATGTTAGTGAGAAATGAGACTCCCTCTCTCCGCCTGAAATCTTGCAAGAAGACCTTCACAGACCTGCAAACGATTCAGCTTCTGCTCAGCTGTGAGAAGTCGAGGAACCCACCTGGCACACACCTTATGAAACCCTAGCTCCTCTGTGATTATGGAAAAAGTGCTTCCATAGCTTATCCCAACCTCACTTGCAATGGCACTGGTGGTTAGACGTCTGTCACTTTCAATAAGCTGTCGAACACGGCTGATGTTGTCTGCTGTGATGCTGGAGCGGGATGAGAAAGTGTCTCTTCCCCGAACTGTACAATCAACCTTCTCAAGATTTCAGCCGGTTTTACATCTTCAGCAGCAAGAAATTTGATGATAATACGTTGCGCAATCGAGGGGGATACATCCTGCTCAGACATCGTCACGACGGTAACTGGTGAGTTCGAGGGCATGCGCCCGCCTGCTTCCCCTTCTCCTGGCATCCCTAACCAACACCTCTAAACGCGGGAACGTTCCCGCACCTTCACTGGGCTTTCAGGACAAAAAGTCTCGTAAAAAGTCTTATATTTGATTCACCCACGTATTGATGTTATTTACAAATTTATTGTATTTATTTTATGTTGTTTAAACATAAAATCCAAAGGGCCTAGCCGGATAAGCATGTGAAATCTGCCCCCGCGTGTATTAGAACCAAATTTATACCATTGAGTCACAACTATGAGAAACAACCTTTTTTTAGCCCCTTAATCCTAACGGGAGGGAAGTTTTGGAAGGGGAAAGAAAAAACAAAAAAAATTGTCTTTTCCTGAACAGCTTAACCGATTTTCATGAAAAAAATATATGTTATGGATTTTACAAATAGGTTTCAAAAAATATTATTTTAATTTTTTTTCCACGAAAATGCTGGTCAAAACAAAATTTTTGAATTTTTCAAAAAAATATTTTCTGGTTATGATGGTTTGGTACACCTCCAATCTTTCGCTACTTTATTTCATTGGAGGGTCCTACATAACATATATTTTTTTCAATTTAATCGCAAGTGTACCCCATAGTGAAAAATAAAAAAAAAACGATTTTTTCTCCTGAACGGATCAACCGAATTTCACGAAAAATATATATGTTAATGGTTTTCTAAAAGAGTTTCAAAAAAATTTTTTTTATTTTGAAAAAGTAAGTCAAAATTTTTATTTTTTATTTTAAAAAACAATTTTAAAATTACTTTGGTTTGGTACACCAAAAATTTTTTGCTAATATAACTCATTGGGGTGTCCTGCACAATATATATTTTTTTCGAGTTGATCTGAAATGTACCCAATAGTGAAAAATAAAAAAAACATCATTTTTTCAGCTCTCTGAGTTGTAGCTGTAGTCAGGCATGAAGAGTTGGGATAGAGCTGTAGGGTCGTAATGTCATTAGATATTAGATATTACTTACACACTGTGCACATACATACTATTTACTATACCTATTATAATAAATATCTTACATTGGATGGAATATATATATTTTTTTAACTACTTTATATTATTACTGGCATAACTACTACATAGCACTATATGCTATATTTATATAAAACATAACTACAAAGAATTTTTTAATATATATATTTTTCATATTATTATATGTTAATCTAAAGTTAAATGTTAATCTATGATGTCAGACACATGGAATTTTCGAGGAAAAAACTACTGCTTCGTTTACCAGTGGAACTATTCCGTTTTTTACGAACATTAAAAATTATTTATTCTTTAAATATTGCCTATCTATCTAAATATCCTGAAGTAGCAAAAAATACTGGTATTTTTATTTATTTTTTGAACGATCATTCCATACATCATCATAGTTTTATAGACTAACATTTTAACTCGTTTTACAGTTTTATCTTAATGATATAAAAATTGTTTCGTAGTTACTTATTTAAATTTTTATTCTTAATTCTTATATGAATAGAGCACATAGTTTATGTTGTTATCCAAAAAAAAGAAAAAAAATCACATCCAATAGAAGATTTCTAATAATAAAAATACCAGTATTTTTTGCTACTTCAGGATATTTAGATAGATAGGCAATATTTAAAGAATAAATAATTTTTAATGTTCGTAAAAAACGGAATAGTTCCACTGGTAAACGAAGTAGTAGTTTTTTCCTCGAAAATTCCATGTGTCTGACATCATAGATTAACATTTAACTTTAGATTAACATATAATAATATGAAAAATATATATATTAAAAAATTCTTTGTAGTTATGTTTTATATAAATATAGCATATAGTGCTATGTAGTAGTTATGCAAGTAATAATATAAAGTAGTTAAAAAAATATATATATTCCATCCAATGTAAGATATTTATTATAATAGGTATAGTAAATAGTATGTATGTGCACAGTGTGTAAGTAATATCTAATATCTAATGACATTACGACCCTACAGCTCTATCCCAACTCTTCATGCCTGACTACAGCTACTACTCAGAGAGCTGAAAAAATGATGTTTTTTTTATTTTTCACTATTGGGTACATTTCAGATCAACTCGAAAAAAATATATATTGTGCAGGACACCCCAATGAGTTATATTAGCAAAAAATTTTTGGTGTACCAAACCAAAGTAATTTTAAAATTGTTTTTTAAAATAAAAAATAAAAATTTTGACTTACTTTTTCAAAATAAAAAATTTTTTTTTGAAACTCTTTTAGAAAACCATTAACATATATATTTTTCGTGAAATTCGGTTGATCCGTTCAGGAGAAAAAATCGTTTTTTTTTTTTTTTTTCACTATGGGGTACACTTGCGATTAAATTGAAAAAAATATATGTTATGTAGGACCCTCCAATGAAATAAAGTAGCGAAAGATTGGAGGTGTACCAAACCATCATAACCAGAAAATATTTTTTTGAAAAATTCAAAAATTTTGTTTTGACCAGCATTTTCGTGGAAAAAAAATTAAAATAATATTTTTTGAAACCTATTTGTAAAATCCATAACATATATTTTTTTCATGAAAATCGGTTAAGCTGTTCAGGAGAAGACAATTTTTTTTTGTTTTTTCTTTCCCCTTCCAAAACTTCCCTCCCGTTAGGATTAAGGGGCTAAAAATTTGCGTAAGGTTGTTTCTCATAGTTGTGACTCAATGGTATAAATTTGGTTCTAATACACGCGGGGGCAGATTTCACATGCTTATCCGGCTAGGCCCTTTGTAAAAAATAAATAATTGGCACACTTTCTGGACTGCAGAAACATAAGTTTAATTAAACTGTTAATCTGCAACACAAATTTGGAAATAAGGAAGACATGACCTTTTTGGTCACTAATTATTACGAAAAATCTTATTTTTTCTCCTCTCTCTTTGAAAAAACTTGAAAAAAAAAAATCTTTATATTATTACTGTTTCAGTTTATACTGATAGTTTATGAATCTTGCTTATCTTGAAACCTGGTGTGATCGAACTCTTCGTTCTTGGAGATGTCTATCAGGTCGTTAAAAGACCTATGTTCTTCGAGGTCGTGGAGATACGGTTTCGATTAAAGTTTGAGTAGGTTCCACATTGTGGTGTAGTTAAGGATTATGGTGTCTTCATCTGTAGCAGAGAAGATAGTTAACATTTAGTTTGATGGTATACTATATGCAATAATTTTTTTTTTTTAATTCTAAATGGTATCATTACAAGTTGGGATTATATGTTAGGGAGGCGAAGCATTAGCACGCCTTTCTTTAAACGCGCGTTGCCTAGCAACACAGAGGACCAAATAATTTGCAAATAAATAATTACGAGTTCGAGACTCGCTGCTTGGGGGGCTTTTATCTTAGCTTTTATTCCCCGCCCTCACCCTCTGGCCTGAGTAACCTCGTATAGCCTTCAAAGGCGAGGTAGAGGAGAACAAAATAAAAATTAAAAAAAAAAAGTTGAGATTGTACCTTAAATTAGTTAATATTTATGACAAAAATGTTCCTTTTTTCCCATTAACTACTTTATTTATTTATTTTTTAAATAAAGGACTTATAATATATTTTTCTGTTTGATTTAGATTAAATTTTAATTGTAACACAGCTTACTCGTATGTTAGGATACTTCAATATGACAAGCTAACGTGTCTTAGACCTAAAGTTTTTTTTTTCAGTTATTAAAGTTAATGCAAATAATTAACTAAAATTAATTACAATAATACATATCTAACTCATTACATGAATAAAAGGTTTATTATTTTCGCATTTCTAAGCTTTGTGGAACTTGAGAACTTTTCTGAAACTCTCTGAAACACTTCTTTTTTTTTTTTTCAGTGGCGCGACAGGCCGTGCAGGCCCTGGGCCTCGCGATGTGATCTCCTGAGAGATTACACTCGCGTTTCATGATGAAATTCGTAGTGTAGAGTCATCACTCCCTACGCCTCTGAAACACTATTTTAGTATAATCGTCTCTTACTAGAAGCTAGAATTAAACCGTAAAAGTAATTAAACACTGGAAGGCGAATAATTGTTAAAGCCCATGTTCGATTGCTGACTAATCATAGAACAATAATCTAGAATATAGTATTATCTTAACTAAAAATTATCTTGACTACTATTATCTTAAGTCCTACTTAGTTCTGTAAAGCCTTTTCATTTGTAAATTAAAGTCATTGTAATTTAATTACTCGATTTAATTACCCATCAATTTATATTTTTGTTGTTTTACATATTTACATCCTCTAACTCAATAGTATATAACATATTGTTTTTAATGTTATTATAATATTTATTAATTTATATACTTTGGTTTTCTATATTCTCTTTAATTGTTTTTTCACTATTCACTCATTGTATTCCTTTTTTTATCTTTTTAGCCCTGACGATGACTTCCAATGGGGGTCAAAACGTTGACAGATAACAAATTGTTGAAACTATTCAATCGTTTCTTTTTACTGACCGCCACCCGTACTAATTTCTTCCTGTAACTAAACGGTCAACTATTATTAGCCTATAACAATAATATAGACTAAGTTCAGTCTTTGTTATTTTATTTCATCTGTTGTAAATGTTCAACACAAAATCAAATTAGTTTAGTTTATTCAAATCTTTAATTTAAACATATGTTGTTACAAGAATGAACCGGTCGTTATTTATAACTATTAACTTATGTAGCGCTAATGTGACGGACATATTCCCGTGTGGTAGACTAATTGTAGTCAAATCTAATAAATTAGTTTTAGATTCAGAAAAATGAATACCTCATAGCTTGTCACGTGTGTTTTTGGTTTCTATAATTGTTTTATGTGTTATGGTAACTAGATTTTGAAGATAAGATAGTTACAAAATTTCTCGACACAATAAGGTTCCTTTACCAATCGCATTAGGCCTAGGCAAAGTTTCGTCAACTCGATGGCCCATTTTTTCCCTGCCTGCATTACTATGTACTCATCATATTTTTATATCACTACTTTTCGTGTTCTTAAAATTTTCTGCTTGATTGATCATATATTTAAAACAAACATATGTTTAAATCATATGATTTAGATTTATTTAGTTAAGAGATAATTATTTGCGAAACCCACATTTGTTAACCAATATTTATTAAACATATGTTGTTACTCATTGTTAATATTTATAACAATTTGTTCATGACGTTCTAATATTAGTGTAAGTATAAAGTTTTCATTAAAAGAAACTATTTTTTAATAGTCCTTATTTTAGTATATTGAAGGTTATGCAATAGTACTTTTTTAAGTACCTTTTTTCTGCTTCCTTTTCCATTTCTTTATATTCATGACAAGGATTAAGAATTCTTTATTTTAATAACTCTTGTTGATTAATTCTTTTTTTTCTTTTGTGTCCTTTTTTTGGAAGCATTTATGATATGTTTTACAAGTTTCTTTTTTGGTTTTTGTAATAGGCAGTGGGCATTTGTTTACCATTCGTTATATACGGTTAAATTGATTTCAAGTTTTATTATTATTAAACTTATTTTTAATAACTGGAAAATAATTGTTATGCTATTAGTCCTAAAAGAATATCTTAGAAGTTATCTTACTAACAAATGCTATGACTGAGTTAAAGTCAGGAGTTTTAGCGGTCGCCAGATTCTCCATTCAAGATGTGTTTGTGATTTTAGTGGCTTATCTCGGCCTTCATTGGTTTTTGATGTTAGTACCGAGTCAGAGGCGCTGAGATCTCCAGAGTTCAACTTTGCCTTCCATAACCCGGTGGTAGGGCTTGGTTCTACGTGCCCTATGGTTGTATGTACATTTATTATGTTTTTTTGCCTTCGTTAGTTCATCTAACGTCACTTTATTCCACATTTCTAATCGGACAATATTACTGAGGGAGTTCTAAACCTAGCCTATTCTGGTTTATTTAGGATAGGGATCTTTAAAGAGCACCTGACATCTCACAGGCTCTGTACCACTATTATGCCTTTCCTCTAAAGGATGGCAGAACCAACGATTTTTCCCTCCTT
This sequence comes from Piezodorus guildinii, assembly GCA_023052935.1. Classification (NCBI taxonomy): domain Eukaryota; kingdom Metazoa; phylum Arthropoda; class Insecta; order Hemiptera; family Pentatomidae; genus Piezodorus; species Piezodorus guildinii. The sequence goes on along the minus strand of CM041297.1, from coordinate 72,602,859 downwards.
TTAAAACATTCTACCGGTTCGAACTTGCGAAATTGGAGATAGATGGCTGTTATATTAGCCACTACACCACAGGTTATTTAATTGTTAATTCACTACTTTCCAATTTTAATATTCTAATGTTTGATTCTTCAGTTGTATTTTTAGTGTTTTTTTTTTTTAATTATTAAGAACTAATATTTTTCTTGTGTTTTATTTCAGCATTGCGTATTTTTATCTGAAACATTTCTTCTTTTCAATATTTATACAGGATTGATTACATATATATTTTTTGTTTTAGGTCGTTCCTATACTAATGCAGAGGTGAGTACAGCTCAATTTGTGTTATATTTTTTCGATATTTACATCAATGGAAATAGAGTATTTACGATAGTAGTCGATATTTACATCAATAGTCAGATTTAGTAGTTAAATATTGGGTTTTTTTTTTTTTTCAGTTTTGGACGATCATTTAAATGCGAAGGCTCTAACTTATCAGTTGCGTCCAAGTGATTTTTACTTGCATTTAATGGTTATGTACTGACTGTAGTCGAGCGATCTCAATTTTAGTTATTAATTATTTTTTAGTAAAATCATTAATTACAATTTCCTATAGCATAGCGTGGTGTTCTGGAAGACAGCTCTTATCGCACACACACACACACACACATACCATTTGGAATCGCTACTGAAGATAGAAGCTTACTGCAAACGTAACCGAAAAATATGTTGTCCCGTTGAAAAAGTTGATATTCAAATAAGAAGAGCGTATGGCATTGTACTAGATCAGTTAGGTAAGATTGAATAAGGTCAGTAAAACCCAGCTGAGGCTAAATGTTTAATGATGCATGAAAGGGTTAAACCGAATTTATCCAGAAATCCTGATGAATTGAAAACCTTTAGCCATGTTTTTGCTCATGTTATACTTGCTTTAAATAATTTAATTTTCAAGATCTTAAAAATCAAGTGTAGTTCAGAGCGTTTCCAGAACATCTTGATGACATAGTGATTAAAAACGAGAAACATTATAATTAATCCATAACAATATCATTGAAATTATCTTGTTATATAAGCTCAGATCGGCCAAAGGGTTCTCTCTATCGTAGATTAACCCTATAATGTAGATATAGGGCATCCATAACAGGGGAATATCTATTGGTCAAGCATAGCCTCGGCTTGATCACCTCCTTCCAATCATTGGTTCCAGAAACTATGCACTGAAGCCACGGCAATATAGATTGCATGATACATTTATTATTAATATTATTTTATATAATTTTTTTATACAATTTACTATTCAGTTATAGGAACGATTTTCATAAATAATTTGAAATTTTTACATAATAACTATAATTACTCCGGAAGATACAATATTTTCGCCTTTCATCTAAGCGGAAATCTCTCTCTCTCTCTCTCTCTCTCTCTCTCTATATATATATATATATATATATATATATATATATATATATATATATATATATATATATATATATGTTAAATAATACCGCAATTCTTAGTTTCCGCGAACTCTTAAACCAATGGACGGATGTAGATAGTATTTAATATAATAGGTGTACTCACTACGTTTGCTATATCAACTTTTTTGTGCTATGTTGCTAAACCCGCCAAGCAGGCTACTGTAGAAACTCGTCGGGTTTAGCAAAATAGCACAAAAAATGTGCTATAGCAAACGTAGTGAGTACTCCTAATTTAGGGAATTCTTTCCTGAAGATGTATAAGTAAAACACATTGTAATTTAGGTTTTCACGAGGGAATAATAAATTTTCTGATTTGGTACAATGATAAATTTTCTGATACAATATTTAATATATTCTAACAGACATCATTAGGGAGCGGCGTAGTCCTGTGTATAGAGCACTAGTCTACTCTTTTCCGGATCCAGGGTTCGAATCCCAGATGTGGCAGAATATTATTTATTCTGTTAATTCAGCTGATGTGCGACCGTATTGAGACCCTGGGGCAGACCCAGCCTCTTTAAAGTGGGTACCCAAAATTAGGGAAAAGCCTGGCGGCTGAGCGTGGTCAAGGCCTGATCACCTCCATTGCACGGGCGTAGGCCTAGAAACAGTACGAATCTCTATATGTACTGAGCTCAAGACCCTTTATGGGTTGTAGACGTACAGGTTTTTTTTTTTAGACGTTATAAAATAAACATAATAGTTTCTTGTTAAGTGCACTTTTCGTTATGAAATTATAATCCTAAAGTAATAAACACTTTATTATTCAGATTCATCTATTTTAAACTTGAATGACGCCACATTAAAATTTCAAATGAAGAGGCAAGTACAAATCGCTAGTAAATAATAATTTTAGTTGTACTTATTCAATCATCCGGATTTTTATTTCATATAAGTTAAATCATCTGGTAATTGTTCATTTAGATGGGGGTAGTGACATTTAGATAAATTCTATAATTTAAGAGATGTCGGAAAACAATTGATCATATTACCATTTTTACATAAATTAATGAATGAGATGACATTTAATATCAAACATTTAATTAATTCAGCCGAAGATTTTATACTGTGTGAAAATCAGTGAACCAAAACCTCGTTTGAGACTGAGCTACAGAGTGAGAGCTATCTAAGGGCTTAGGCCTCAGACGGAAACGACCCGTACGTGACCTCTCAACAAGATGTGGAACGATACAGGATCCGAGCTTGTAGCCCTTGGCAATTATTGACCAATATTGAAGGGCTGTACAATACGCCAGGGATTCAGGGTTGTTCCCATGACGGAAACAAGGCTCTTACAGTTTCCAATTATTCGACAGATACAGTATATGGTATATATGTACTCATTACAGGTTCGAATGCTTTCAGTGATGGCGTTATATATTTAGGTTCCATCGCTTTGTATCAGTAATCCGGAAATATATGGCTTAGGAACGTTGTATACTCAAGCATTTCATTTAATATTTCATTAAACCTCTAAATTTAGTGAATGTGTTTACTTGTCGCCAGAATTGAAAAGTTATTTTATTTATTTATTTTTTAAGGAAGTATTAAGGTTTAAATATACTGACAATGAGACGATCCCAAAAGTGTCTCACGAATTTTAATGAATGTTTTTAAAAATGATGTTAGACATTAAACCATTACACTCTGCAAAACATCAGGGGTTAAAGCTCTCCAGGAGTCGCGTAAAAAAAATCAGAAACTTTGCATGCAAAAAAACCAAACAAACATTTTATTTATTATCTCTAGTGAAGGTAGAAAAATAAGTTTGATGAGGAAGATGGTTGGGGGTGCGGTCATTAAATAGAAACACGCATTTAAAACAAGATCTATTTTAATTATGTGCCGACGTTTTGGCCTACATTGTGGGCCTTCATCAGGGCTAAAATGAACAAGATAACAACCAATGTAATTATAGACTTAATAATGCGTTAGGTATATAATAATAATATGACAGTAATATAATATGGGAACATAAATAAAATTAAATGTAAAATGATAATAAGATGACAGTTATATATAAAGTATGGAAATAAACAAAATTAAGATGGATAGTTATAAAGTATGGATGACAGTAATATAATATGGGAACATAAATAAAATTAAATGTAAAATGATAATAAGATGACAGTTATAAAGTATGGAAATAAACGAAATTAAGATGATAGTTATAAAGTATGGATGACAGTTATAAAAATAATTAATAAGATGATAGTTGTACAGTATGGAAGTAAACAAAATTGAGATGATAATATTGCAATAAGAATATATAAAGAGAGACTAATAAAATGAAAAATATGTGAACAATAAAAAAAAAAAAAAAATTTAATATCAACAATTTAGAAGTGATATTTGATGGTAATATATTAAAAACATAGTTAAGAGCATAGGCAATATATAAAAAGAACATAGTCATTAGAAAAGAGAAACAGTATGAATAAAAAAATAATTTTAAATTTTAAAATAATGTAATATTAAACTAACAATTATATGTCAGGATATGTAACGGAAAAATATATTAATATGGAAAGAGGGAGAAAGAAATAGGCGATGAAAAGAGATCCTAATCAATAAGAAAAAAAAATATATACATACTTGACTGAGACGGTGTCTAAAGAAGTGATGTTTTCTGTTTAAAAAACGCTCATTGCAAGGAACGGGAAATATGGGAACTACAATGTTCGTTAGAGCTTTTCCAAAAATAAGTTTGGTGTTCAAAATTACCCTATTCCAAGTGGACAAGACCCCAAATGTGTCTTACCGATTTTGATGATTTTTTTTATTTTAGGTAAAACTGGACATTAAACTATGCAAAATATTAGGGGCGAACGCTCCCAAGGATTCGCGTAAAATGATCAAAAAGTTTGCGCGTGAAAAAATTCATTTTATTTATTATCTCCATTTTTAATGAAGGTAAAAAATTGAGTTTGGTGTCAAAACTATTCTATTTCAAAGAGGAATAATTTAAAAAATAAGCTATTAAAATATTTATGTTTTATGCTTGTTAACAACCCTAATAATATAAAAATATCGTCAAAAAGTACTTTTTATAAGATTTTTAAAAATGTGCTCAGATTAATATTCCTTTTCAAGAGTGGGGAACACAGTTTTAAGGAAACCTTACTAAAAGTACTGTTTTGACGATATTATTTATTTTTTTAGTGTATTACGAAGCATAAAACAAAAATATTTTAATGACTTATTTTTTAAATTATTCCTCTTTGAAATAGAATAGTTTTGACACCAAACTTAACTTTTTACCTTCATTAAAAATGGAGATATTAAAAAAAAATTATTTTTTTCGCTGGAAAACTTTTTGATTATTTTGTGCGAATCATTGGGATCGTTCGACCCTAATATTTTGCATAGTTTAATGTCCAACTCTACCTAAAACAAAAAAAAAACATCAAAATCGGTAAGACACATTGTGAGTTATATAGAGTCAGACATGGCTTCGTCGATAGATCTTACGTCAATAAAGGAAAGAAAGATTTGCATCATATTTGGAAAATCTGCCTATTGACAGGCGACTATACCGTCGATTAAAACTTCAAGATAGATTGATCCAGTGCATTAGAAAGGCTGCAAATTATTTAGTAAGACCATAAAAGATATAGGCTGCTGCAATGCGAGTGTGTAGTTTTAGAATGAAAGTGGAGTACTGCGATTTTCGGACAACATTTGGGATTTAGATATCTTTTGTACGCAGCATTATAGACCACTCCAGACTGGTAGTCTTACAACTGAACATTAGCGAATTGTTTCTGACTAAATGGAAGTCAAAATGTACATTCCATTCCTTTCTGTCCTGGAGTAGACAATAGACGCTGTAAGAGACGGAAACATATACGCATGAACAGAGAACTAGATATATATGTTTGCCCACTTACTTTTTCTGTCTGCAGAAAAAGAATAAACGTATAATGTATTTGACATTAAAATAACAAAAATCTTGATTCATTTCATCGTCGCCAAATTTGAACGATTAAGAAAATATCATAGATTATTATGTATAAAAAGGTTTGCCTGTCTACCTTAATATTAATAATATTTTGTTCATGGGGTGAGGTGAAGTACTAATCTGAAATCAATTGAAATAAAAATCTTGATGACGAGTCAAAAATCGAACTTTGGTTTTATAAAAGAACAGAACCAGCTATCAGAAATATGGTGCTGAGAAAAGTAATTTAAGATTAACGATCATGAAAAATTGCTGTATCTTATTTGGTAAGGTATTTTAGTCTTCTTATCTGACGGTTTTGTATTCGATTTCAGGTATAACAGATGATAACTTATTCTTTAAGTGTATCAACCTTAGGGTACAGTTCCCTTCTACAACTCTAATATCCATAATTGATAGAAAAAACCCAAAACCTTCGAACCAGATATAGCATATTGAATATACAGTAAACAGAGCAGTTTTTATGTAAACAATAATCTTAAAAATGTGCTTGAAAAAATATTTGAGTATAAATATACAAACTTTTTTGTTTGTTTATTCATTTAACTTCACTTTATACTACTTTGGCTAATCGGAATATGGTACAGGGTGTCCAAAATTTTGCTTACCTACGTTTGATTAGGGTAGGGATATTTAACGAGTATTTGACTTCGCACATACACGAGACCTCATTTTTACGTCTTCTCCAAAGGACGGCATAACTAAGATTTGAACCTGCGACCTTTGGTATAGAAACCTGTTATGGTTGAACTATCCACTGCACCACATACGATCTTTATATATTTATTTTATATTTTTAACAACTTTAGAGAAATATTGGGTTGTTTCACATTTTGAAATGTCCGTTTTTATAGTTTCTGAAACACATACAGGATTTTGCAGATCTCTGTTGTTTTCTTCCGAATGTTTACATATTTAAAGTAAACAGTTACTAATCCTCTACCTTTGCATTATAAACATTAGCTTCCCAATCAATTACCCACGTTTTATTATACCTCCAAATATGAACATGGAAAAACGCGATGTTCGATATATATTTTTGACGAGTTTAAACTCGGCCATTCAGCAGCTGAGGCCGCTAGAAATATTTGGAAGGCGTTTGGGGAAGGGAGTGTTAATGAACGGACCATTCGCCGTTGGTTTGCTAAGTTTTCAGCTGGGGATACCGACTTGGAAAACTTGCCCCGAGAAAGACCTCCGTCCTCCGTAATAGACAACGATGTCCTTAAACATAGAGTAGAAGGAAACCCCTACCAAACAGTTAAACGACTCTCAGCACAACTAAATGCAAGTGCATCTACCGTTTTCAGACATTTAAAGTGCATTGGGAAAGTAAAAAAGCTCGATACATGGGTACCTCATGATCTCACTGAGCGGCAGCAAGACTCCATGTTTCAAAACATACCGTGCAAAAATTGAAAGAACTGGGCTACGAAGTTCTTCTGCACCCACCATATTCTCCTGACTTGTCTCCAACAGATCACCACCTGTTCAGGAATTTAGACAACTTCGTCAAAGAAAAACTTTTTGAAAATGATAATCAAGTGAAAAGTGCGTTTTCAGATTTTGTTTCACTTCAAAGCTCAGAGTTTTTCAGTTCGGGGATAAAAAAGTTGGTGTCACGTCAGGAAAAATGTGTTGAAAAATAAGGTAAATAATTCGAATAAAATTATCTTGTTTTCATATCGTATTTTTAATAAAAATCCTTTACCTTGAAAACGGACATTTCTTGTGACACAACCCAATAGTTTATAGCAAATAACTACTGAGCTGAAAATGCATACTTTTTCTCCTTTTTTTTTTTTTTTACAACCAATTCATTTCAAATTAGTTTTAATTTAGCCATTTAATATTTTAAATTCATTTATTATTTTATTCAAGAAATCCACCTGCGACTAAATTTCTTTCAAAGATTTTTTACTCTTTAGGTTTTAAGTACCATTTGAAAAGGATGATTGGGCGATGGGAAGACTATTTAATCATTCTGATGGTTATATTTTCCTGTCTTGAGAGTTCAAAGTGATAATTTGTACTTATATAGCTTCTTTAAAAAAAAATGTTGAACTAAGTTTTAGATGTTACTGGCTGATTAGGCAAACGTTTTTTTGCCATATAAATCATGTCAAGTGAATATTTTTGTTGTTATATAAAAAATAACGAATGTAATTATAGTTTTTGTGGTTGGGACCTATATAATATTAAGTCGAAAAAATTCGATAACCAACAAAAGAGGAAATGAGCAAAAATATAAATAAAAAAAAGTAATTTCTGGTCTTATGAACATAGAAAGAGTAATATTGGGTTGATGCAAAATTAATGCAGGTTTCCTCTATTGCAATATCTTAATTCCAATTGTGTAAGCAAAGCTAATCCTAACATTGATCATTATTATACCAAAACAAACCTTATCTAATACCCTCTATTTCACCATGAATTTGTTTAGTAAAATCGTTTTGTTCAGTGTGTTCAAAGGTCTTGAATCGAAAATGTCAAAGTGCGATTTTCGTCAAATTTATTTTTACGAATTTAAATTAGGGCGCAGCGCTGCGCAAACGGCTCGTAATATTAATGAAGTGTGGGGTCAGGGGGCTATTAATGAGTGCACGGTGCAGCGTTGGTTCCAGAAGTTTCGCAGAGGAGATTTCGACCTCGAAGACAAGGAAGGTCGGGGCCGTCATCTTGCTCTGGACAACGACCAGCTGAGGTCAAAAGTGGAAGAAGACCCAACCAAAACCACACGAGAAATGGCGGCGGAACTCGGAACTCAAAAATTGCGACGTCTTTGCCCAGCATTGATGAATCGGAAGGGGCCGATCCTGCTCCACGATAACGCCAGACCACACGTTGCACAACCAACGCTTCGACGACTGCACGAGTTGGGCTACGAAGTTCTCCAACATCCGCCTTATTCACCTGACCTCTCTCCTACAGACTTCCACTTTTTCAGGCATCTGGACAACTTTTTGAGGGAGAAAAATTTTCAAAACCAGGACGACATTGAAAATTCTTTTCGTGATTTCATTGAGTCCAGGGATTCGGATTTTTTTTTGGTGGAATAAGAAAGCTTGTTGAACGTTGGCAAAAGTGCATTGATTCAGATGGAAATTATTTTGATTAAATATATATGGTTAAAGTAAAGATATGGCGTATTTACAATACCTACTAAAAACCTGCATTAATTTTGCATCAACCCAATATATAATAGAATAGAATAAAAAAAATATTCTAGAACGTAGTCCCTTTAGAATAACATAAATGTCACTAATGGAGATAGTAAAACTGGCCAGGACACATTAATTTAATTGAATTATTTACATGTTAAAGGATTTAGAGAAAGAAATTTATATACAAATAATAATATTAATAAATACAATAGAAAGAAGTGTTAAAAGCGACTAATTTTGAACAAAACAAAACCAAGATATTCAGTCATAATGATAGAGTACTTTTATCAAAAGTTTAATTTAAAATAAACAAACGTATATTTGGGATAATAGGTGTTGGAAAAGATATTTAAATGTGGATAATGAAGAAGCAAGGCGTATATTGGAAGGAATGGAATTCCAGAATGCTGAGGAATAGGGAAGAAAAGATCGATCGAAGGCTTTAGTTCTGAGAATGGGATATAAAGGTCGGAGTGGCGCAATCATTTTCCCAGCTAGTAGAATAAGTATTTAAATTAATAGAGACTGTCGATATGTGAAGGATGCTGGGATTTTATTGTTTGGTAGAGAAATGAACCAAGGAAGTACTCTCTGCGTGAGGAGGGGAGTAGCCACTTTGACTCATCGTAGTGGTGGGTCACTGGACACCGCCTCAAGATACTGAAAACAAATCTTTCATGATTCGCTTTACTTTGTTCTCAAGTACCATAGAGGGACTACACATCCGTAGTCAAAGTGGGAGAACATGAGTGATGAAACAGGAATCTTACGCGTGGATTATGGAAGGAGATGACTGGAGCGATGGAAAAACTTCAGAGCATTAATGGATCTTTTGGAAATTTTGCTTTTTAAGGTTTCGAGGATGGGTTTGGTAGATTATTGATGTAACAAATAAAAATGAGAGGTGAGATGCTCCAGCAGGGCCACAGCCGCCGAAAGAGCAAGAAAATAAATTATTAAAATAAGCGAACAACGCTGTTGGAAAAAGGACCGTGCTTTAAGTTTAGAGAAAAGAATATAATGGCTGAAGGATTCAAAAGCTTTCGAGAATTCAAGAAGTATTAAAACAGTATGTTTCCTTTCTTTCACGCAGTATGTATATGACTATGGCTGATTGAGTGAAGAAACCTGAACGGATTGGAGAGGACCTAATAGTTTGGATTTTTCGAGAGGTTTTGAAAGGTTTGAGAAGATGGAGATAGGTCGATAGACTTTAGGAAAAGAAGGATTATCGGTTTTGTTAATAGAATGGACTAAAGCTTTTTAATATAAATAAATATAAATATTATATATATATATATATATATATATATATATATATATATATATATATATATATATAGATAGATAGATAGATAGATAGATAGATACATTTAGATACAGATATAATAACGTTAATGCAATGATGTAGATTTCTATTTTATTTATCTATAAAAATATTTTCTTGTAAATTTTGTTTAAAAAAAAAAAAAAAAAATATATATATATATATATATATATATATATATATATATATATTTATATATATATATATATAATATATATTATATGCGAGGTATGGCTGTTATAAAGGACAAGAAAGAGTATCAGAAGGCCTCGACTATTGCGTATTCATGCAAGGAAGAGAGTTTAATAGCGATGACATTTAATGAATTAGCAGAGAGTACTGGTTAGGATGAGTTACACTCTGTGTGGTAGTAGCACGACAGTAGCGTGGATAAGAAGGAAATCGCCCTGCGGGGTAGTAGCCCGACAGTAGCGAAGATCAGGAGGAACTCGCCCTGCGGGGTAGTAGCCCGACAGTAGCGAGGGTAAGAGGAGTCAAGGTAGTGAAGGAAGTGAAATAAAGATAGACCACAATGTGTTACAAAGGCAGAGTAAGTCTGCCTAGGGAGATACCCGCTCGGGTGATCTGAAGAGCTGTGTCAGCTCTTGGGGATGTTAGTCATCCATGTCGATAATTGACAGTGAGAGCTTTGTTAGCAGACTAAGGTCTTGGCCCTAGGTCAAATTACCTTGAGTGCTTTATTTATTAGATATAAATAGTTACAGTGACATTAATTATTAACAATATACAATATTATTGGATATATCGTCTTCTAATATTTGTCAGTAAGTCATATGGACGCCGCTAGCACTATCTGTGAGCGAGCGTGTGTAGCATCCGCCACATATATATATATATATATATATATATATATATATATATATTTTTTTTTTTTTTTTTTTTTTTAAATCATCTGGTTTACACATTACATATAATGAAATTCAATTTTTTTCTTTTTTTAAATATCAGTGTCTAGGTGTTAAGATCATCGTTGCATGACTCAGTATTAAAAAAAAAAAAAAAAAAATTACAGTACTTAGGGAGCGACAACAGCGGATAAACGTTTTTTTTTATTTTATTCGGGTTCAACGCATCTTAAATCGTAAGCCCTCAAATTCTTAGAGGCTTATTATTTTTTTTTTTGGTTGATTACATAGGTTCATTATTTAAAATGATAAAACAAAATACAAAACTTTCGAATTTAAACTCGTATTAGACTATTTCATTCGGAATAAAACCTTAAATTTCATTAAATTATACATTGTTATGGATCACTTGATCTGTTTTTAAGAAAATCGCAGAGGTGTAAAATACATAGTATAAAGTGATTCTTCTGATTCGCTGATATTGATGAAATATTGCTGTAACATCTCAGGCGTATAGTTGTCTTAAATATGAAATTACAGTTATATCAAGCTTTTATTTTTTGAGCTAGACTTACCACACATAGACCAGACAGCGAGGGATTTGGCCATTTGGACTCATGGGACCTCAAAACGTGTATTTTCGGTAAAAACGCAAATTCCTATATTTACTATCGCAATACATTCCCTTACTATATTTTTTACGTATAAGTAAGTAATAAGTAAAACTTATTTATTTTTTAACCTTTTAGAAATATTTTGAATATTGTTTAAGAGTATAAACTAGCATCAATTCCATGTAGCCGCGTTCAATCAGCTAGCAAAGGACTGTACCGTCGATGAAAACGTTATCAGCCAATGTCGCCGTTGAACGTGACGCTCTTGTGGGAATGGATATCTAGATCTCACTGAAACACGAGGATCTTGCTACACATTCCGTTCGTTTATACTTGTTAAATATTTCAATTTCTAACAAAAAAAATAATGCCGAACCGAAGATCTGTGGAATATTTTTATAAAAATGACAATGATTTCAAAAATTCAATTCCTTTATTGTTTTGAATATGGGAATTCATTATTTGCTGCTCCTCGATAAACGTATTTCTAAACATACTAATATTTTTTTTAATTTTTGAATGATCGTCTTTATAATGTGGTTGAATCTTTTTTGAATTACGAAAAATTCTTATGCGTGCAACACACGAATTATACTTACCTCTCTGTTGTTAAAATTAACTTAAGAACTTTCAATTAAAGTTAGTGTCGAAAAAAAGCCTAAAGAATTATGTTGAGTTCCAAAGGTAACATTTATGTGATATCAAATAATCTAATCTAATATTAAAATATAAATTATTATCTATACCAATTACTCAATTTTATCCGCTTTTCATAACTCTATTACCTTAAATATTACCTCTACAACGTTAAATGTAGGATAACGTTTTTTTCTAAAATACTTACTTTCCTAACAGTATATTATAAATGTATACTACCGTTCTGATGTTCGAGAAAAAAACCTAAAACATATGTTTGCTCTTTTCCCTTTATTTGTTTATCAAATTCGTCCAAATCGTATGTTAACTTTTCATTAATGCTAGGAAGATGATTATTTTTTGTTTATCTACAAAATTAAATGTATATTAGAAGTTGAGAATTAACCTATGTCATAATACTTTAATCAAAATGAAACCAGCATAATGGTGAAGCCCATTAAATTTTACATCAGCATAATGAGTTTAATCAAAATCATTAAAGCCGTTTTCAAGAAAAGCGTAGAAAGGTACAAAATACATTGTGGCTGGTTCGCTGACTTCTTAAAAAAAAGTAGCTCTAGCAAGCATTTCAGACGATACACGCTTCTAAAATATAAAATTCCAGTTTTATATAAATTATCGTTTTCGAGCTCGACTTATCACATACAGACACACAAACCTATTTTGAGGGAATTGGTCATTTTTACTCTGAGAACCTTAAATAATAATAAAAATAACTTTATTCTGGGACTATGTCCTTTAAGAATAACAATGTCGAACAGATAATATACACTTGAATATATAATGTCTGGCTGTGAGACCAATATTATTTATTGGTGTTTCTGTTTAAAACCAATATTAAATCGTGTGTTTCTGGTGAAAATTCGGATTCGGAAATTTTCATGAACTCATTACTTTCCTTACTAAATATTTCATATATGAGTTATTCAAATTAGAGAAAAGGCAACATTTAGGAAGCAAATAAATGTAATTAATTGTTATTTTCATCTTATTTTAATCTTCAAATATGTCCTTTTCCATTCTATTACACAGCATAACCATCCCATAACCATCTTTTGATTTAGATGCAAATTAATTTACACAGTTTTTGATTTAGTGGTTAAAAAATAAATTAAAAAAAAAACCATCATGGGATATTTTGAAATGATATTTTCTCTTCTTGATTACTGAACCGTTTATTACGAAAACATGATGAAATGCTTAACTAATTGCTGATTCCTGAAAATGAAACCTCTTCCCAAAATAATCTTCCAGGAAAAAATGCAGGGCTTTGAAAAAAAAAAGTGTATATTTTATTTACTAGAAAAACGATTTAGTATAATTTTTCTCAAGTTAACTTAAAGTAAAGAAATCATGGACATATGAATCATCTGGTTAATACTAGTATTTTAAGTTGTAAATTAATGTTCATCGATTGCTATAGAACGAAACGTATTTTTAATAAACGGAATTTAGGTTGATGATAATATATAGAAACTAAATTGAGCTGTGTAAGATTTTATCCTTTCTAATACCAATCAGAAACTTAGTAAATTTATAGACATCTAATCAAAGTTAGAGCGATAAAGTTATACCAGCATAAAACATATATTTTCATTCGTCACTAATTATTTAAATTCAGCTATAGAATTTCGGTCCATATAAATATTTAATACGTCTACTTACAATTAGTATCTAACATATTTGTAGATAACTCTGTATATTAGAAGTGAACTATTGTAAAATTTAGTAAGATTTTTTTTTTCCAGAAACAATTCTTTATTGAGTAACATTACAATCAGTCCAATTTAGGACAGCATTCACACGATATATACAAAACAATAAATTTATATAATAATAATACAATATACATATATACAAAACAAAATCAATAAAACTGTATACAAAAGTCACTCATACCTATATACCATTCTCAAACATACAGCTACATGAGTGGAGAATCTAGCCGAAAATCTAGAACTCCAATATACATGTCACAAGAGGCCTCGAGGCAAGGAAGTGTGGAGCTGGATAAGGATTGAACTACGGGATTAGGGTGATGGATAAGGTTCTGATGGAATTTAGAGAGTTTTGATGGTATAAGGTCTAAAATAAATGGAATATTTAGGTCGCAGTGTAAGGTAAGGTTGGTGACATAATAAGGAGCATTAACTATTGTTCGGAGGACTTTCGATTGGAAGGATTGAATGCGTTTGATGTTAGAAAATATGCCTGTCCCCCACAGTTCAAGTCCGTAGGTCCAGATATGTTTCAGTACTGTCTTGTATATTAGCAGTTTGTTCTATAGATAGTTCAGAATTTCTGTTCAGTAGTCTGTATAACATAAATGGCCAAATCATCGATTAAGTTCTTGCCGTTTAAGTCTAGTATGCGGGTTCCAAGTTTGTATTTTGTTCAGAAGGATACCGGATCGGAGGACTAGGTATAAGAATTGGGGTGAATGGTTTTCCAGCTTAAAGAGTAATTCCGGGTGCCACACCCGGTCAAATGCTTGCGTTATGTCCAGATACCAGACTGTGTCAAAGAAAGGGAGCGGAATGGAGTTAAAGAGAACTGGAGGGCAGGATTGTCTTCGAAGAGTGAAGGTGACATTTTGCATTTGGATTGATTGACTTTGATTCTCCAGTTGTTACACCAGTCTTCAATTTGAGAAAGGTGCGTTTGGAGGCCTATAGATGCAATTTCGGGATTTAAATGAGAGGATAGCATAGCTGCGTCATCAGCGTACGTTGATAGGAAGGTAATAGGGAAACAGAAATATCAGCCGTATATATTGTGGAGGCTAGGACCAAGGACCAAGCCTTGAGGAACACCGGATTCGACTGGATAATAATTGAAATATTCTGTACCACAGCGAACTCGGAAGGAGCGGTTTGATAGATAGGATCGGAGGACTAGGTATAAGAATTGGGGTAAATGGTTTTCCAGCTTAAAGAGTAATCCCGGGTGCCACACCCGGTCAAATGCTTGCGTTATGCCCAGAAATGCACCCGAGCAGTACTCCTTGTTCTCTTGGGCAGAGGAAATATGGTCAACGACTCGGAACCCTTGCTGAACAGTTGAATGCTGGGAACGGAATCCAAACTGATGGGAAGGAATAGTATAGGATTCTAATAGAGGTAATATTCGTTTGAGGAGGATTTTTTCAACGATTTTTGAAAGAATTGGGAGTAGGCTGATAGGTCTATATGATGTAGTAGTGTTAGGAGGTTTACCTGGTTTTAGGAAGAGGATGTTTACATAAGAGAGGAAAATGGGTAGTACGTAAAATGGAGTTGTAAACATAGGTAAGGAATATAATGGCTTTTGATGGAAGCTGTCTGAGGAATTAGTGCACTGCAAAAAGAAATTTTAAATCGCATTTTATGATTGTGTTAGAAAACCTTAATGCGTAAATAGTGAGCTAAGAAGGCTGTAGATAACTTCCAGGAATATTATTTTGGGTCTTTAGCCCCTAAAACATCATTTGAAATAATTTATAACAGGACCATACCCTTAATTACAGATCTTAAGTTCACGAACAGAACACTAAAACACACCCACACACACAAATTAAGCTGTAACTGTAAGTATAAATTGTATATAACTCATCTTAAACGATACTAAGAAAAAAAAATCTAACTTTTGATTAATTTTGAGGTACTTAAACTATTTGTTATCAATTTTAATTACATTTTCATGCTTTAAAAAAAAAAAAAAAATCCGGTTTCCGGCTTTCTTATGTTAGTATGTTAGGTGCTAGAGCTTAAAAAAGGAATATACCGACGTTTCAGCCTACATTGTGGGCCTTCATAAGGGCTAAGAGAAACAAGATAACAACCAATGCTATTTGAAAATTAATAATAAGTTATGTCCATAAGAAAGTACATACATAAAGTAATATGATGACAGTATTACAATATAAAAGCAAACATAAAATTAAATGAAAAATTATAATAATATGACAATAATAAAGTATGGAAGCTAACATAAAATTAGGATGATAATATTTCAATAAGAATATTTTAAAACTGTACAGAGAAACGAAGAAAATAATTATATGTTCAAAGAAGAATATGTGAACAATTAAAATTTTAAATATGAACAATTTTGAAGTGATGTTTGACGGTAGTATATAAAAAAAACATAGGTAAAAAGTAGTAAAAAACATAAAACTAGTAAAGAACATAGGTAGTATATAAAAAATAGAATGTTTCCCAATATATTTTTTTATTAAAAACTCACCAGCTATGATTAATTCAATTAGGGCTGGAAAAAATCAATGGACATTTTGGTATAGTTATTTAGAGAACAATATCTTTCTGTTATTTCTTGGCACTACTGGAGTCCCCAGCTCTCGATATCAATTTAATAAAGCCAGTGCGGATATGGTCCTCCTGGCAGATCCCATATAGCTCCTCTATGTCATTTCTTTTTGTTTATTATCCCTTTCTCTGGATAGAAGGCAAATATTTAATATCTTAGGTCAACTGTGTAGGCTGAAAAATATATATGTTTTGGGGGACAGTTAACACTTTATTGATACAAAAATGTGATTGCTCTAACATGTAACAATTACGCGCTTCTTTCTCAACAATAAATTATTGGTTTATTGAAGACTAATTTCCTTATGATTGGAAATTGTTACAGCATTGATTGAGTGGATGTAATATTTTATTTATTTCTTATGGTGGTGATACAGAACTTCAGGAAAATACTTCGTTCCAGGCTAAAGCTAAAATGCTGAATTGATTAATATACAAGCTTTCGATCGATTGAGACTACTTGTTTTCTAATCTATTAAAATTGTTATTTACTCTGAACAAATTCGTTTCTATTTTCCTAATATCCCATTTACTTTTAAATTAATATCCTTTTATTTATTTTTAAAAAATATTTATTTCAGTATTCAAAATGTTACGATGTATATACGTAATGATGTACCGGTCTCTAAACTAACCACACAAACACAGGATAAAATACACATTAAAAAATGAAAGAAAAATTAAATATAAATAATTCCTCTTTCGAAAGAATGAAAAACTACAACAAATGTATCTTAAAGAAATATGTGTTTAGTTCGTTTATGGTCATACCGTATTTTACTATTTTTGGTTTAATTACTATTGGTAATGATTAATATTAATGAAATATTGTTTCATTTAACATAATTTTTGTTAGTTTGAAATTTGAGAACGTATTGCTTACAATGCTAATATTCTTTAATAAAAGGTACGAATAATTCTGATTGCATGGATAATTTCCACGGAACCTTAAAACATTTATTTTGGAGTGTTTGCTATTTTTATAGTTTGATTTGCACATGTAGTTGAATATTGGTCGTTAGTGAAAATTGATCGTTAGATAAGCCTTATATAATATTAATTTATTTGATATTTTTAACTGAGAGTGTCGGTTAAATATAGATATATAGAACACAGAGCTCTGTTGGCTTTGTTAGACACATAATTTGTTTGCTGAGTAAAAGTCAGTCTTTTATCCATAGCTAATCCCAGAATATGATTTTATTAAGGCTATTACGTGATGTGGAAAGTTATAAACAATTTTAACTTCTACATAAGCCCGTTTTGCCAGATACTATCGAACGCTTTTTGGAGATGAAGAAATACCAACCCTGTGTGCTGCTTTTAATAAAATCCCTCGGTGATGTGGTCAGTCAGCCTACCGCACAATTTTGTTAACCAAATCAAAATTTTTCGTCAGTAAATACTTTTTTTTTTCTAAAATAAATCTTTCAATGGTAACTTTCGAACAAAATTATAGGTTCATGTTCAGAAATTACCACGGACATAAAATTAATATGATTATATATTATTATGTTCCAATCCTCTTACAATACAAGTTCATAAATGACTGCCACATTCAAGAGCCGTCACTCAAAATTTTGGTTTGAGACAAACTAAACTCAACCGCATACAAGGTTAGACTTTGGATGAATCCTCTTATCTGAAACTTATCCGAACTAAGTTTGTGGTGCAGAGATTTTCTATGCAATTATTTACAGCGGTGTAAATAATTTATTAGATCAGTCTCAGTATTTCGAATCGAATTAGCAATAGTGTTGCTGGCAAAAATGTACATCACGAATTGAAAAATACATAGTTACTGGTTATTGTATTAAACCAGTTCATTTTTAAATACCTAACCCACTTAGCAATGTCCTGAAGACTTTTAGAAAATTTAATCCTCCGCATGTTTCAGGCATTTTTTCTTAGGATATATTTTATTGTCTAATGCTTATTTCATCTCTCAACTATTTTATTTCTACCATCTTTTTTTTGTTGGAACTATCTTATTAATTTAGTTTGTAAGAAATAATTTATAGGATGTTGAAAAAAAAAATCCTCTATGTAAAGTTCTGATTCAACCTTCAGTAGTATTAAACTATCTATATCTGACTACGGACGATTTTATAACAATTTTACTTTTTACTATATGACAGATAAATAATTGATAACCGTACAAATCAAAAAAGGTAAGTTGGTTGTTGGTAGACGTCAATAAAAGAAAAATTCAATATAAAGTGCTCTAATGTTTCAGCATAAGTTGTGGGTGTTCAACAGGGCAGACTTTCAGTGATTTTTGGAGAGCACTCCAATTTCTCTTTATTGACTGTACCGCAACCTACTTTCCTTTCTAGGCTGAGTAAAATGAAGAATGAGATGGTTTTTGAGTTTATTTTTTATTCAGGAAACAAGTATTATGTAACACATTGTTTAATTATTTTTAATTGTATTACTTTTTATTGTAAAGTTAGAAAACTCCCCTCGAAGTTGAACGAAAATGTTGAAAGGATGAAAAAATAATTAATATTCTCCATATCTGTAACAAAAAAAAAAAAAAAAAAAAAACCTTTTCAGTGCATCTTTTACATAAAGAATAGTAGTTAACCATGGTTTTTAAAAAATAAATGAAAGAGAAGGAAGTGAATTTTACGAGAATTATTCTAAACAAAATGTGTATATATTTTTATTCTTACATGTATTGTCTCCCATATTTGCTTTTTAACCTACACTTTCCTTTTTCATTTCCCCTTTTAACTAAAACAAAAAATAGTATGGATATGATAGATGTCATTAATCTTTTAGATAACATAATATTAACATTATGGTTATTAAAAAAAATAATTATAGCAAAAAAACTCATTCATCACTTCATTTACACAAAAAGAAAACAATACTTTTTCAGAATATTCGCCCAGCTGCATCATTTATTTAATCCTTTCAGGCCCTGGACACACCTGGCACCTAATCTAGCTTGCCATTGTATTTTCTATTATCCAATCGAGAGATGCAAGTCTTTCAATCGCCAAGAAAAGCTTCTCGAATTTATCGATTTTCAAGAAAAGTTCCGGAGGCGGGGAGTCGAGCATAGTCTGTTTTGTGTATTTTAAATTTATTCTATAATTTTCATTGTTCTTTTAAATATTAATGCAATATATTGTTGAATGAATGAATATTAATCGTTACAGTAACAGTAATAGATTTATATCCTTTTCGTCACTTTAAACTACCTTTTACAACTTTTTGTATAAGATATTTTTTTTTTCTAAAAATGTTAGCATTCCAACGGTATATTATACGTCTATATTATTGCTTTTGTGCTCCAAAATCTAAAAATTAAACCCATATGTTTTCGCTCTTTCCTCCTTTAGTTAGGTACCAAGTTCGTTCAACTTATGTCATTAATCCGTTTTTTATCAATGCTTACAAGATGATATGGTTACTTTAT
This sequence comes from Piezodorus guildinii, assembly GCA_023052935.1. Classification (NCBI taxonomy): domain Eukaryota; kingdom Metazoa; phylum Arthropoda; class Insecta; order Hemiptera; family Pentatomidae; genus Piezodorus; species Piezodorus guildinii. Next base: position 72,583,085 of record CM041297.1, on the reverse strand, counting down.
TAAATATACAAAATTAAAGGTACTTCTGAAGAATAAAATACAAAATATCGCCATTGAAGCCATGTCAATCTATTTAATCAGAAAAAAAGTATGATATTAAAGCCCATTAAATTTCACATCGGTAGAGCGAGTTTAATCAAGATTGTTTGGGCTTTTTTTTGAGAAACACCTAAAAAAGTGAAAAATGCATGTTATAAAGTATAAATTTCGTTTAGTCGATTTGTTGAAAAGTCGATGTAACGTATATGGCGTAAAGTTGTATTAACACAAAATTTCAGTTTGTACAACTCTTTGTATTCGTACTAGACTTACTTAAACACCCGCGAATATACCCTGACTCGCAAATTAAAGTTATCTTATAAAACAATAAAACGCGGGTCAGAATAAATATATTTCGTATTTTATGCTACAGCTGTTTTTATTCATTCAAGTAGTTGTTACTAAATACAAATATAAAATGTATTTACTGAAACAATGCGTTACTCCCGATGTTAACTCCCCCCTGATAGTTTCTGAACGACCTTAGGAAACTCACTTGTGAGAAGCAGATCTACAGAGTTATCAATCTCCTACCCCCATCAAACGATATCTTATCCAAAACACCATAAAATTGGAACCAAGTCCTCAGCGCACTTAAAACAGCTTCTGGCGAACGCTCTAGAACCTTATACGCAATTGCTGCCTTGCTGAACAGGTCAATCATAGTTTACCCACTAATACCCGTGCCAGGTTAAGGTGCCTTTCGGAAGATCCTCGAGTGGAGCTTTCGCTGTGAGCGTTTCTTCACAATTACTATGACATCAGTTATCGTTACTTTCATTCCCCACCAAAATAGCTTGCGTTTAAACGCCTGCAAAGTCTCTTAGATTCTCCGGTGATTAGTCTTACTTGATGCTACGCCAAAGTTACCTACCTCCCGTTGACTTTGTTGTTCCTTTAGTGTCTCGAGTACATCGGACGAATGTTCGATCCATACCAACTTTCTCCTAGCGCCAAAGCCTCTTAATTTTTTTCCTAAACGGCTGCATTTCCCACAAATAGGTAATGAATCTCCCCAGGTCTTGACGTATCCTTGAGCGCCCGACAAATTAATCATCCGAAACCCACTTTATACAATTTGTCGTTGTTTATCATTTTCAATTGCCTCCAATTCCTCCATTTTCGTAGAACGATCACTCCTCTTCTTAGGTATTATACTCTTAAAGTTATCTTATAAAACAATGCCACCAGTGCACCACTGCCTTATTCTCTTTCTTTGTTGATTCCTGTGGGAATCTTTTAATATCTTCGCAGGGTTCACTTTATTCTTCCTCCACCGCATTGGCTACAACATTTTTCTTCCCTGGTTTGTAAAGGATTTCCATATTATGTCGCCTCAGAAACTTTGTCCATCGGGGGATTCGCGCTGAAAATTCTTTTAGTTTTCCCACCCATTGAAGGAGCTTATAGTCCACATTGATTCGAAATTTGCGGCCGTATACATAAGGCCTGAATCGTTCCAATGCCCAAACGACCGCCAAAAGCTCTCTCTCTCTCTCTCTCTCTCTCTCTATAACGCGCTGTATATTGTTTCAGCATTGGTAAGGTGCCTACTAGCGTATGCTACAGGCCAGTCACCATCGGTTCCATCTTGCGACAACACGGCTCCTAACGCGATTTAGAACTGTCGTGGGAAGTCAGGAAATGTCAGAATAGGTTTCTCTTGCTGACGGGCTATGCATCGCCCAATATTATTTTCGATTTCAGGTGTCATAATAATTTTCCTTCATTTTTTAAGTAAGTCTTTAAGGGGGGCCAAATATTTCACCATCTCAGGAACAAAACGGCGATAGTAATTCAATAGTAATCGACGGATACCTCTGATGTCTCTGGGGATAGCCGTTTTCTGAAAGGCCTCTACTTTACTTCTGTTCGGTTTCACACCTTCTTTTGAGATTGTGTGTCCAAAAAAAAAAAATAATAATTTCCTTCATGTCCAGTTCTGATTTTTTCCCGTATAACTTTAATCAAAATTCACGGTTATTTGGACTAAGAGCATTTTTTTTATTCAGCTTTTCAACGATATATTATCCGTCTGTATTACTATATTCTTTGCGGTAAAAATCGACTCGGAAAATATGTTCTCCTACATTTGGTAATAAAATTCTTTCTTATTTCGTATTCACACATTTTTTATCAACCTTAACATGCAGAAATTGTTAATTATTTTTAACTAACAGAATGTAAGATACTTCATTATAATAAATTTTAAAAATTCTCAAAAACTTTAAAGCGTGTCAGACTATTTTCAAATAAGTCAAAAAAAAAAAACACATGCTATGAAGTAGCTTTGTGGTCCGCTAAATTTTTGAAAAACACCGCAGGCGTAAACTTATCTTAAAAATGAAATGTCAGTGTCGTACGACCTGTCGTTTTGGATGTAGACTTGCTATATACACACTAAAGTTTTTGGGATTTTTTCATTTGGAATCAGAAGACCGTGTGTTTTCGCTGTAAAATCAAACAATTTCAAGATCGCTGCATTTTTCGGATATTAAATGTTAAAGTGATAAAAGTTTAGAGAATGCTCAAAAATGTGATATAGATTTTTTTTACTCCAATGGGCTTTGGTTAAAAAGATTACTTCGCATTTAAGATTTAAACAGCTATTAATTGATATCATGATAGTTTTGTAATTGTCACTTATATTAAACAATGAACCAAGCAAGTCTTATAAATTATTTTCATTAAGTTTTCTGATTTTTATTTAATTTTCGAATGTGCTAAGCCAGGGACATGCTGAGGAAAGGATCTTAAAGGGACTGGGAGTTTATTAGGTTTGGACGAAGTGGAGGTCGTCAAATCGCTTTCTAGCCTGTAGGCGGTAAAGTGATTACCCCGTCATCAAGTCCCATTTTAGTCCGCGGTAGGGCAGGAGGAGGGGAAGAATCATTATTATAATTTTTTTTTTTTTTTTACCAATTTCTAATATAAATACATTGGACTGATTGCTTTTGATTGTTGTTTTAATTTAAAGCTCTTTCATTTTATTTTGTTGGAATACAATAAAAATTAACGGCAAGTAGCAAATAGTTAGGTCATTTTACTTAATATATCCGATTCCTCTTCTTCGGTGTTTATGTAGTGGTCATTTTGTTTTTTATTTCGTTCTTTAACGCTTTTTTGAAACAAAAGGTTTAATTATGAATGGATATAAATTGTTGAAACGAATGGAATGATCATCACAACCTTGTTTCTATAAGAAAGTAACAAACAGACTGGAAAAAAAAGTTGGATAAATAATAGTTGTAGAAAAAAAAATACGTCTCATCAATTGATATCTCTTTTGATAGAAAACTTAAGAGCTCTCTTCATAACTTAAATTTACAGTAATTAGCTTTGTTCCCACTGAAATCGAAATATCTACTTCTTCCAGTAGCTCAAATGACTATTACTGGTCCTTGACCTCTTATAATAACCTTCGTTATTCCGTACATTGTTTGGAAACTGCTCTCCAGTTCCTGGCCTCTGTTATTCCCCATACATCCTTCCGTCATGCCATCCATTCATCTAAGACGAAGCCTTTTTCTGGGGATCTTACCCTCTGCTGTTCGGACCACATGCCCAGTCCATCTCAATCTTTCCAGCTTTACACCCGTATGCCCGGATCTCCTTGGTCCATAGGTGCGCCACAGGTGCTATTACCCATATTTCCTAGCCGTATTTTAACACATCGAAGAAGCCAGTTTTTAAATAATGATAAGTTTTTTGTGTACTCGTTTTTTTATCAATGATAACAAGATGGTATGCTAATTTTTTTCAAATATACAAAATTAAATGTACTTGGGAGAAAGAAAATTTAAAATATCGCCATTTAAACCCTGTTAGGCTATTTCAATCAGAATGAAAACTGCATTATATTAAATCTCATTAATGTTTACATCTATAAAGCGAGTTTTTGTCAAAATTCAAAAGAGGTGTTTTAGAGAAAATCGTAAACTGGTACAAAATGCATGATAATAGAGTGGCTTTTCAGGTTTATCAATTTTGATAAAAAAAAGTTACTGAAGCCCTCGGGCGTTATAGTTGTATTAAATATGAAATTCCAGTTTCGTACGAGTTACCGTTTTTTGCATGACTTCCTACACACTCACATTTTTACGGGACTTGTTAATTTTAACACTGGGAACACTAAATGTGTTTTTCCGTTGAAAATTTAAGTTTCATAATTAATAATTTTCTATAACTATTTCATATAAAAGTAAAAAGTGATGCTCAAATCTAACTTTTGACCAAATATTGGCATTTCAGTAAGCATACATTTATTCAAATTTACGATGTTTATCGAGATAATCATAAATGTTTTCTTATTTGTCAGTTATCTGACAATTTCATTCGTAGTTGGATTGGGTTTCACCCTGTGGAGTAGTGAGACGGTTTTAGAAGGTGCAGACTCACTGGAAGGTGTTTTTTCTTATATTCGCTCATAAATTAATTAATGAATTATTTTTAAAATGCTGCTTTTCTATTGTTATTTTTATGAAGTTAAAAAAACAAAAAAAAAACATCTGTATCATATCCCTTTGAGTCTGAGTCTTAGTTTGTTATAAGAATTTTAATTAACTTATCACAAACGAAAGTGGTGACATCTGTTGCTAATTGAATCGCTTTTGATGCAGCTAATTAGAATTTCAGATATTTTGAACATTTTTCCTTTTCTTATTTACTTTCAACTTCTGTTTATCTTGGCGTCTTGCTAGATATATGCTGAAAAAGTTTTTTAATTTACAAGATTCCAGTATGGTTCAGACTGAGCATGACTCAGACTGGCCAGTTTTAGCTCGTCTGACGGAGGGAACGCTAATTATCCCTTTTTATCTCCTGGAAATTGATAAAGACTGCCGTGCACTATACCATAATATGGTATGCAATCTCTTATAACATGGCTCAAGACCATATAACCGTTATAAAATAAATATTTTAAAGTCAATTACTAGTATAGAATAATATATATTATTATGAATAGACTAATTAGAATTTATAAAAAGAAGAGAAATTTCTAATTATTCTATTCATAAATATTTTAAAATTTTAATGATAATAGGTTTGGTTGGCACCTCCCTGTCGTAATTTAATATACTTATTTTCGTTAACAAGCCCTTATTGAAGACGGGGAAACCTATTTTTAGATTATTTAAAGTGCCTAACGTATTGGCTACCGTCTGGGATCTTCTTAGGTGACTTGAAGAGCTTATTAATGTTCTAAAAGTTAAGTATTTTCCGGGTTTTACTTCACGAACAATTATGGTGTCGACACTATCCTGAACATCGATAGAAATAGATAATAGAATCATTAGGTAGAGTCATCAGTAAAGGTTTCTCATCTGTGCTAATTGGAGGTACCTTTTCCTTGTCTCTTCCGAGCTCCTCACTCTCATGGTAACTAAGAATTGCTTCCTTATCAACTTCCTCTGCTTCTTCCGTGGAGACCGTCTTCTGAATCTGGAGGTGAAGATTGCTAGAGCAGGCTGGGTGCCTACAGTCAAGCGTAGCTCATCTATCATTTATAACTCTCTTATAACATTTCAATGTCCTTATCTATTTTAACTATTTTCTTTTGTAAAGTTTTCTTCTCTCTCTCTTCAGAATGTGTGATTCAATCTTATTTCAAATTTGTTGGAGCATTTTTAATATTAGGCGCGGTTCCTTGTTTGGCATTCTATTCAACTCTTCCTGTACTTTTTTCAGGATCTGTGGCTCAACTAAATCCAAAAGTGAGACTATCATAGCAAATTTCAGACCAGATTTTTCTTCTGATCGCTTTTGCTCTGTTAGCATATCTACTCTTCAAGCCATAATTGACTTTAAGTATAATTCACAAAGAAAATAATCAAAAATATCCTTAAGTAATAGCATAATAAAAAATTAGCCACTTGAAAAAGATCCTCGAAAAGTAGGAGAATGATAAATGCATAAGCACAAGAAATATAATTATTAGCAAGGAAAGTTGAGTTTATGCTAATTAAATCGTAACGGATGATGCTTTGACATTATATGATGTTGTATTATATAGTTACAATTGTCTAATTACCTTAATGGCACTTAAATAATAATTAAAAAATATGTTTATTGATATTTACAACTGTTTTATACAACATATCTAGTAAATAGGCTAAAAGAAATTAGACATGAACAAGACATGTTGAGAAACTACCCATCAGCAGCACTCTAAAAATATTCTAAACTAGAAGGTCTCTAGGCCATTGGTTTTCGTGAACATCCGAGTGGAACCATATTTAACTGCCGCAGTTATTGTCTAAACGTTTATCTATTCCTAGTTGAGTTCTAAATCATTGTAATATGTTTAGAAGTCAAAATCATTTAATGATTTTTTGTTTGTCCATTATATACCACAAGATATATGTTTAATAATAATAATTTTAATCATGCAGGACAGGTAGGAATATGTGGTTCACCACAAATGCTGTAATCAGCTTTATTCTCTTTGAATACGGCGCCCTTTTGCTCTTCACGTTGGCATAAGGACGTTGCACTTTAAAATTTAATTTTAATGTGTTTCATATCTAGTTTAAATAAAATTTAAGAATTTAAAAAAAAAAAGGAAAGAAAAAAGAGCCAACAGTTAGTATTATATAACTATAATATAATATTTTTAGTTAAAAACGCGTTTTGTTCGTTTAAATGTACGGCATTGAAAGTAAAGTATTTTTACTTAATAAAATTTCTGGCTGAGTGCGTTTATTAGAATAATTAGTTGCTTAGAATAGCTTTCATAGAATTTCCATTTAGTTTCGATGCTAACATCTAAAAATAATCTTCAAGTATAAATTATTAATAGCTACAGTAGGTTAAGTTAATGGATTTTTATCACTCTCTAGTAACTTATATGACGTTATTTGTCACAAATAGGGTTTATACAAAAACCGAAATTTTAGAAAACCAGTTTAAAATACTATAGTAATTTTCACAGAAAAACCGGTTTTTAAATAAAAGTATTACTCGAATATTCTATAATTCGAACAAAAAATTTTAAAAGAAAATCTAGAGTGATTAAAAGCAGTTTTTGACTGAAATTATTTACTGTTCAATTTTATTGACGGTACAATTTTTTTATGATATTTAGGAGAACAAAGAAATAATAGGTGACCAGGATTAAATAACTTTGAAAACAATTATTCGTTGTTTATGCATGATTTTCACTATAAGGATGTAAATTTTTTATAATAGTGAAACGAGTTATTCAACAAAGGGCTCGAAAAATAAAAACAATTAGAAAATATGCAACTGTGTATTATATAATGTAAATTATAATCAAAGCCGAAAGACAAGAGTAAATAAAGTTTATGCATACATACTTATTAAAATCTTTTTTTTTTTTAAATTTATTTATTGAAATTTAAAACTGTATGTTCATACATTAAGTAAATATGCTACAATGATATAGCACATGAAAAAAAACATGAAGAGAAACTGCCCATTGGCAGCACTCTAGTAGTGAACCTACACAAGAAGGTCTCGAGGCCATCTTCTTTTCAGACGCCTCGGCGGATTATTAAAATCAATTTTAGTTTTAAAGAAAATTAAGCAAAGGACCGAGTATTTTCTATTCAGAGCAATTTTAATACAAATTTAAATATTCTATTTTTTTTTTTTTTTTTTTTTTAATGAAATGAAATATGATTTCAGAAAACAGAGGACGTCTATCGATTTCCTATTTAGCTTTGTCCTTAGTTTATTCACGAAATTCTCCGATTTAGGAAATACCCTCTCACTTGCAACCGAACTAGGATTGATCGTTTTTAAAGCCTTATTTTAAATTTTTATAATGTTAAAATATGTTTCCTACTTACATTTTTTATAATATCATCTATATTAATATCGATCAATGGAACTGAACACTGAATTTATGGACTGTACATAAAGAAGCCAGAAGACTAAATTAAGTCATTCAATAGACCAAACAAACCGTTTCTTGAAATCATATCCGAACGATATAACCAAACCGCTTGCAACAGTGGTTGCACCAATCTGGTACATTTATCATTTTCAAAATTTGCTATTCATACATTGAAAACCGATATTTTCTACTAAAAAAAAAAACGATTTTCGTATTTCATAATTTTCTCCAAAAAACCGGTTTTAAAAACCGACAAACCCTAGCCACATACATAATTTTCTGAAATTATTCGCTTTTCAAAGTTAGGTTTTTACTGTGAGAAAATATTTTTTCTTTATTTGGTTATTAAATTATTTCATTATTCATGTTGATTATTTTTTTTTTACTATCAAAAACAATAATGCATAGTTAAATAAACATTAAAAAACAAAATTTAATATACTTCAAAGGAAAACATTTTGATAATTTGACATAACAGTCTTATATTTTAATGAGGATAAATTTTTATCAAATAACATTATATATATAAAAATAAATAAATAGGAAAACTATACCCGTACAACCATGAAGTGCCTTGAGTTAAGTACATATAGGACATCGTTCTGGTTCATGGCCAAGGGCTATGTTCTATCTGTTAGGTCTAGATCATGATCATCCTCCATGTTTTTCCCCTTTTCGGGAATTTTCCTTACCCACTGTATTGCGGCTGTGTGTGCCCCAAGAGGATATTTACACCTCAGTGTCGCTTAGAAATAACAGAACAAATAATGTTGCTTTCACCACCCGGAGAACAGCAGACTATCGCTCTATCTATTAGACCTATTATATTTATATCGAATATTGAATAATTACAGTCAATTCTAGTGTTTTTGCTAATCTAAATTTGATTGAGAAGGTTTGCTAGATGTACGTGTGAATGATAATAAAAGATAAATATTTTTCATTTAAAACATCACTAGCTAATAAGAAAAAAATGTACATATTGATGTGCTCTTAAATATAATCACGGATATATCATACCGCGTGTTAAGTATGTGTTGAATTAGGCTTTGTTTGTTGAAATTAGTTGAGAGGTGTTTACCATTGTTTCCAGAATACCAATTTAGTTGCTGAGACTCAACTGGTTCTTGTGTTATTAATTTAGTTTGTCTTATTGTCGGTTGATGGAATGAGGAGCACTCTGGCAAGACAAGTAATATTTGTGTATTATATTCCAAAAACAAACTGGGTTTCAGCCACTAAATTTTATTATATCGTACTTATTATATAGAGGTATATAATATGTATGAGTTTCATTATTTTTCACTCAGTCCTTTTTGAGATATGTTACTATAGATATTGCTAAGCTGGAAAATAATCATACTATGAAAATTTATATTGAAAGAAAGATATAGCTTACACGATCAAAATTTCAGAAGTAGTGCAATGATAAGGCTATAAAAGGAAAATAATTAAGCGTGAAAACCATTTCTAACCTCCTTTGTCTTAGCGCGCCAATGGTTTCATTTGATGTAACCTTTCGTGATTTTTTTAAACCATTTTCTTGGCTGTTAAGGTAATGTGTTGAAAGGACCAAAATTATCTATACTAATATTATAAAGCTGAAGAGTTTGTTTGTTTGTTTGAACGCACTAATCTCAGAAACTACTGGTTCTAATTGAAATTTTTTTGTGTTGGATAGTCAATTTATCGAGGAAGGTTATAGGCTATATAACATCACGCTGCGACCAATAGGACCGAAGAAACAGTCGAAAAACTGGGAAAAATGGGGAAAATTTGGAAGAAAAAAAACCTCGCTTCCCAATGATTCCAAATGATTTACCTTTTATTTTTAAATAATTCAATTTCCCGTTAATTTATATTTTTCCATTTAAACACGTAGGAATAGATTTACGTCGTGATCGGGTTGCGGAGAAAATCAGTATGTTCTTCTGCCACAAGAAAATAAAACTAAAAATGCCATTTACGCGGAAGTACTTTAAAATATATTCTTTTAAAAACTTCTTAATAGCAATCATAATAACAGAAATTGATGCAGACGAAGTCGCTTTAGAATACATCAAAGAAAAAGTGACATGTACTAAGAAGGTTTAAATTTGGGTGATAAAATTCCGGCTCTGGGATACGCCGATGATTTGGTACTGCTAGGGGAAGACACGGAAACTAAACAACTAAATACAAGTCCGTTAATAAAAACCGGTAAAGAAAAAGGACTCAAAATAAATACCGAAAAGACAAAATATATTATTTGTGTCTCTGCTACCGATAAAACGAAATATATGATTAGTAGCAGAAATGGTGGCGATCATAGTGATATTGATATATCAGGGTATACTTTTGAACACGTAGAGAAATTTAAGTATTTAGGTTCAATGATAACGAAAAAAAAAATCCAGGAGGAAATAAAGTCCTGGTTAAACGCGGGAAATGCGTGTCATAATTCAGTTGCGAAATTACTTAGCTTCTGTCTAAAAACTTAACGGTTAGAATTTATAAAACTATTATTCTTCCGACGGTGAAACATGGCGGCTTACTTTGAAGGACGGACAACGGATAAAGGTTTTAGAAAATAAGGTACTAAAATATTTGGTCCGAAGAGAGATGAGGCTACTGGGGAGTATAGAAGGTTACACAACGCGGAAATTTTTATATCGATCTATATTATTATCCATATTGTTGTCATGTTTTATTTCAAGAGTCATTTTCAACTTTAATCGTTATTACCTTGAAACATATACATTTATAAATTTAAAAAAATTACTATTTCTTTTGATTTATTCGAGTATAATAATCAGAACTATTATTTTAAGCATATTTAGGACTTTTATTAGCTTTATGTCTATATTTATAAAAGAAATACCACTCAATTTTCTGGTATCTAAAAAATGACTATGGTTGTGAGGCTAAAATTTTTACTGGAGGTTCGTCTTACCGCCTAGATGTGCAATAAGGCAGAATTTGAAAATCTTCGCCCAAAAAGTGGTTGAACAACCTAAACGTAAAATTGTCTTAATCTGATATGTATCAGCAAAGATACAAAGATTTTATAACAAATATATTTAAGCATATTACTGTTGTTATCTGTTCGTTTAACGTGACTTTTATACTTCTATGGCTAATCGTATGATGACTAATTTTTTCCTCTCCAAGTTTAGTTAGGATAGAGATCTTTAACGAGTTCATGGAATCGCAAAGGCTTGGGACCACCATTTTACTTCCCCTTCGAAAGAGGGCATAAATAAGGTTGTTTTTACTCTCATTAAAAAATCTTAAGGGCACCTGGCTGGTCACTACATACAGGTGACCGACCCTTTTAAGCATATTGCGTTTCATATCTGTTTCGAGTGTAGGTTCCTATGAAAATATATTCAATTGTTATTTATTCTTTAAAAATGGTTTGTGACGATTATTTTTACATATTAAGTGATTATGGGTATAACCACTTCTACTGGTTTGCTATTGTAAATTTGACAGGAAGAAGTCAAGATAGGGCTTTAAATGATAACAAAGAGTAGCTGATAGTTGATATTTATTATTGCCAATCTCACCATAAACGCACATAAATTAATTCGAAATGCAATAATCGCGAGCAAAGCTGCGTGACACAGCTAGTTTAAAATACTCTCATTATCATTCTAGTTTTTGTTTGGTTCTTAAATATGCAAAATTACCGGAGTTAATATTTTAAAAAAACCCGTTATTTTAATAGTTAAGAGAGTTTTATAACTCCGAAACCAGCTTAGTCTCATAGACCAAATTTATATCAGTTAAACAGATCGTATAGATAGGTAATATGTATTAGTTTCATAATTTTTCACTCAGTCCCTTTTGAGATATTTTCATGTGAACATCGCGAAAAATGAATTTTTGCCAATTTTGAAAATTCATATTTAAAAAAGGACTATGTTCTCAAGATCGAAATTTTTACTGCAAGTAGGCCTATGACTAAGCTATGTAAGAAAAAATGATTAAAAGTGGGTCTCTTCTCCTTTATATACTTTTCTCTCGTTAAAAACCTCGTTTTTTATTAATTTTCAAGACATTTTTAAACAACTCTCTTCAGTATTTAGCTAATGAGTTGTAGGACAAAAAATATAATGCATGTCCTTATCTTATTGTTAGTTTTTGTTTTGATTTGATATCTAAAATATTACAGGAATTAAAATGGCTTTCCCATCACATGTTTTCGCCAGTGAAGCTGAATTAAAACGGCTGTAACACTAAAAGTATTGGCCCAAAACAAAAATTATTTTTGGTTTTATATTCACGAAAGGATATAGAATAACTGGTAAAACAATCACGAAAATCAAAAAAGTCGAGCGGCAAAATTAATGAAAATTAGTCGATTTCAAATGGATTGACCCATGTACAATTTCAGATTTAATTGTGACAATCCAGAGAAACAATTTAAATAAGACCCCCTTGTTGTTGAAATGTTATTTAATAACTGTTTCAATTAACATAAAGTAAATTGATGCATTTCATTTATTATTTCCAAAAACCAATTCCCTCCGTGATTGGTGACAACGATAATTGGTGTTGATAAAACAACTCATTTCCTATCTGTTTTTTTAACGCACTTTATGCTGCTGTGGCTTGAAAGGTGCTCTAGTGGGATTCCTAAATTTTGCCTATTAAGATTTATTTATTATAGGGATCTAATAATAGTATTCGACATCGCACAGGCTCGGCAATACTATTATACGTCTCATTCAAAGGACGGCGTAAGCAATGAGTCTTTAAAAAATCATAGAGTTTTCTGCCGAGTTCGAACCCACGACCTTGAGCATAGAAGGATATTATGCTATCGCCACACCTTGGGTGATTCCTTTCTAGCTGTTATTTAATTCTGTTTTTTGAAATACGATCGTAAAACGTATAATGACAAAATACAAATATATACATATTACATCTGAATGTTTTTTCGTCACAAGTTTATGTAAGAATTAGACCTGAAACAATATTATAAATTAAAAATTTACCGGAAATTGAAAAACTTCTGAATATATCAATAAATGCAAGTTCTAAGAACAGATGAATTAACTATAGAGAATGAAATGGCATTTCAATGTGTGGCTGTGAGAATCTCACCGTATTTGAATAGGAGAAGTTTTGAGTTAGATATGTAGGGAGGGGGCTAGGGCGATACAAAGCTGCTCTCCCCAGAGATTATTAATGTTTGGCCTTCATGGAAATATTGCGGTTACGGTGATAACATGGCACAACGTCTTGCTCTTGTGAAGTTATCATCCTCATCAAAATGCGTTTAATAAAAGATTTAACGCTGTTTATTTATCAATATCTCATTTAATGTGTTGCTAATATGGCATAGTGAAATTTAAAAGTTGTTATTTAAATATTTGGGGCGCAAACATCTAAAGCCCACTTACACCGAACCGTGGTCAACTTTAAATTTACTAAACGGGATTAGTTCATCACATCTTGACAGAAATTCCGTTTCAACGACCATGGTTAGTTTTAACTCGTAGTTAAGTTATCGAAATTCATCTTAGGACTTTAATTAAACATTTAACCCATCTTAAATTCACTTTTTGTATCGTTACTATTACTTTGTTAGCTTAAAATTTTAACGTCACATGATCGCTTTTACCTGAATTTCCTATTGACAAATTAAAGGTTCGATAACTTAGGATGGCTACTTTCATTGCCTTCACTTCTGAAATTATACGGTTTGAATGTTGAACTTCTCCCTTTTGGGTGTTTTCAACTACTATTACTTTTTTTTTACTTTTATTCACCTATATTTGAAATATATAGCAAGGGAAGGTATTGCGATCGTGAAAGTTTTAGAATTTAAGTTTTCAACGGAAATACACGTTTTAGGGTCGCCTGATTCCAACAATCAACCAATTCCCACAAGGTCTGAGTGTGTATGTGGTAAGTCCACGCGAAAACGTTGTATAAAACTGAAATTCCATATTTTAGGAGCGTCTATGCCTGAGTTGTTACATCAACTTTTTCATCAAAATCGGCCTACCAGAGGATCCACTTTATATCATTCATTTTGTACCTTTTTTACAATTTTCTTAAAAGCGATTTTGATCAATCTCGCTTTATAGATATAAAATATAATGGGCTTTAATATAATGTGGATTTCCTTCTGATTGAAATAGTCGGGCAGGGCTAAAATCCATTCGATACGACGATTTTTTTTTTTTTTTTTGGAAAACGGTCCCTAGGAGATAATTTTTAGATTTTTGGTACACAGTAAAACCAATGCGAAATATTGTTTTCCTGTGCTTTACACTACTACAGAAAAACTATTTTACTCAGAATAACTGCTAATTTTACATTACTGTTATTGCACACAAGGTGTGCAATCGGTCTCGAATGGGTTAAAATTACTTCCTCTATGTTATCTTTAATTTTGTAGATTTGAAAAAAAAATTACTGTTTTATGTTGTTAACATTTAAAATAAACGGCTAAATATATCAGTTGGATGAGTTTAATTATCAACTGAAAGAGAAAAGAGCAAAAGTATTTTCTCATCTAATTTTTGTATTTTTGAACCAAAAACCGTAATATAGATGTAAACTAAGGATTAATGATAAGAAAACGCACGCCATTTTATAGGTTCCAATTCCCTCCTTAGATCCAATACTTCCTTTCTGAGTCTAATCCTAAATGGACATCCAATCACCTTTAGCTCCTCTGACAAAAACCTTGGTATCACCATTGATCAAATCCTTTCTTGGAAACCCCTTATTGCCCATATTTCCCGACGTACGATAAGCACTCTTAAGTTTTTTCATCGCTCCCGGCATCTTCTCCCTCTTCTCACCCGTAAACTTCTCGTCTCCTCATTAATATCCCCCCACTTCGATTATTGCTGTGTAGTATATGGTGGCCTCCCAAAGGTGCTCGAGGACAGACCCAAGCGTATCATGAACATGTTCATAAGATTTATCTTCGGCACCTCGAAGAGGTCTTCATTGACTCACTTATACAGCGAGTTGAAGTGGCTCCTACCTGCTATACGGAGGAAATATTTTCTGGGATCATACCTTTACCAAATCATAAACTCCCAGCACCCTCCATACATTCACAGCATCCTTAAATTTAAATCCTCAGTCCATCTCTAAACTAGATCCCGCCATTCCGACCTTTACATTTCTACCCATAGAAATAAATATTTTGATCACTCCTTTTATATCCGTTCTGCAACCCTCTGGAATTCCCTACCTACTCATATTCGCCATGCTTCTTCCTTTCTCTCATTCAAATCTCACCTTTTATCTTTTGGCATCAAATAGATGCACAACAAATGTGAATCTGCAACTGTCTTATTTTTATTTTAATACCAGTTATAATTATCTATTTTACCCTAACCAGTGTGGAATAATTAGTTTTTTTTTTGTTTTGTTTTTTTATAATTCCTTCAACCCTATTAGTAGCCTTTAGGAGATTTCTCTTCTTTCTTTCCTTTTATTTAAATCTTGTTTGTTTATTATTCATACGTTTTGTACATGAATGTATATAAGTCGAGGTAGTGTTTAATTTTTCTTTTTTGCACATTTGTAAATAAAAATTAATTTTCTTGGTTTCTTGACCAGACATATATGTAAATATCTACTCTTCATATCTGTTATTCTTAAGGGACGTAGTCCCAGAATAAAGTTTTATTATTATTAAAAAACTGTTGGAATGCTGAAGATTTTATAAAAAATATTATTTATACACAAAATTGTAAAAGTTAACGGAGAGTATTGAAAATGCTATAAAACTAATTGTCGTAGATAATAAATAGATATATTATTCAATAAAACACAAGTTTCTATTGAAACTCAAGGTAATTATTTCTTTATCGATTTATTTTTATATATATATATATATATATATATTTTTTTTTTTAACCCTTCCTCGCCTTTTAAGGCTATACGGGGATATCTCGGGCCAGGGAGTGAAGTCAGGGGATAAATGGCGGGATAAAAGTCCCCCAGGCCGAGACGCGAACTAGTAATTGTTTGATTTTAAGTATTAGTTCTCTGTTGCCAGGTAACGCGCGCTAACCAACTCAGCCACCCCGCCTCCCGATTTATTTTCATCTATAAATGTATTACAATTCTTAAATTTATTTTAACATCGGAGGTAAGTGAAGTCATGTGTTGCGCGCACCAGAATTTTACACTTGTTATGTACCCACACCTAAGAAGCTTTTCCGGATTTATGTAAACTATGACACATAGTTGTTACCTCTGTATGCTAAGTCCGTCGATTAAGTAAAGTATGTTAATGTTAAGATAACAGTAAACTATAGTGCATTAAGCATTTTTTAATACTGCCTTTTACTCAGGGATTTGCGCGTGAAATATTTTATAGTGTCTAAATTCTTATATTATAGAGTTACTATAGTTTGCTCTCACTCATTTAGTCACTCTTTCAACTATTTTTATCTGGAAAAAATACAGTTTTTATTTGGATCTTAATTTTTTTCTATCAAATGTTTCCATAAAATTCATCCAACTTGTACGCATAATAATAGTAATAATAGGCTTACCGAACCCGAAGATTCGATGCCGATACCACCAAATTCTGTCTACACAGACTCGTCCAATGTTCACCGTTCAAGCCCAAGCCCCGAGATCAGCCTTAACGCAATCCTCCCATCGACGCTTCGGTCTTCCTTTCGGACGTCTACCAGTCGGATCAGCGAATACCAACTTTCTTGGAATCCGCTCCTCATCGAGCCTAACAACAATCCCATTTGAGTCTCCGCGATGCTATCAACTCAATTATATTCACAGGATACAAGTTACGCAATTCCGCGTTGTGCAACCTTCTAAACTCCCCAGTGGCCTCATCTCTCTTCGGACCAAATATTTTACGCAGTACCTTATTTTCGAAAACCTTAAGCCTTTGTTTATCCTTCAAAGTAAGCGGCCACGTTTTCACATCCGTTAAGAACCGTCAGAAGAATAATAGTTTAATAAATTCTAAAATTTAAGTTTTTAGATAGAAGCCGCGAACTAAGTAACTTAGCAACTGAATAATAACACGCATTTCCCACCATTAGTCGGGACTTTATTTCTTCTTGGATTTCATTTTTTCTTGTTATCATTGAACCCAAATACTTGAATGTCTCTACGTGTTCCTAAGTATGCCTTATCAAGGCATATCATATCAATATCACCAAGATCGCCACCGTTTCTGCTACTAATCATATATTTCGTCTTCTCGGTATTTAATTCGAGTCCTATTTCTTTATCGGTTTTTATTAACACACTTGTATTTAGTTGTATGGTTTCCGTGTCTTCACCTAGCAGTACCAAATCATCGGCATACTCTAAAACCGTAATCCTGTCACCCATATTTAAACCTTTCTCGGTACACATCACCTTTTCTATGACATATTCTAAAGCTATATCAAATAACACAGGTGAAGGGGAGTCACCCTGTTTCAAACCCGATCGCACCTCTAATCTCTCGGAGTAATTATGACCGATTCTAACTTTATGGAATGTTTTCCGACAAACACATCTCTACTAACTTTACTAACTTTTTAGGTATTCCCTGTTCAATCATGATGTTATATAACTTTTGACGGTTTATTGAATCATAAGCCTTTTTAAAATCGATATGAAGTTGATGGACTACACCGTTGTACTCCAATTTGTTCTCTAATATTTGACGTAAGGAAAATATTTGATCAATAGTCGAGCGATTCCGCCTAAAACCACATTGGTAATCTCCGATAATTTCCTCAGCGTATTCCGTGATTCGGCTAGTTTGTATTGACGAGAATACTTTATAGTATACTAGGAGAAGAGAGATCCCACGATAGTTGTTACAATCCGTCCTCGGTCCTTTTTTGTGAATCGGGATAAGTATTGATTCTTTCCATTCTTCGGGCATTTTTTCATTTTCCCACAGCGCGTCTATCCATGGTTCAGTTCTCTGATATTCAGAGTGAGGAGATTGATTATTATTTTCCGATTTTTGATTATTATTTTAGAATGCCGTCAAAGTGTTGTTTAAATTTATTTAATATCTCAGTCGGATCCGCATTTATATTGTTATTCGCATCCTTAACCCCATTTAATAGAGGTTCAAATCTTTTACGCGATTTGTTTATACCTTTGTACATCTCTCTTACGTAATTTTTGCTTCTGTATTTTTCTATTTCTATTATTTTGCCTTTAAGATACTCTCTTTTCTTATTTTTTAAGAATTTTGAAGTATCTTTTTTTTATTACCCGAAAGTAAGTCACGTTATTATCGCTTGGATTATTTAAGGAATTTAGTTTAGCGGTTTTTCTTTTTTCACACATATTTTAATAATCCCCGTCGAACCAGGGTTTGTTCTTTTTATTTTCGATTTTCCCAAGAAACAAATTACCGACTTCTTTGATATTATCCCTGATCCCTTCCCATAGTTTGTTTACATCTTGGTTTTCCTCGTCTAAGGATTCCAAAGCTTCGAACCTATTTTTTACTTCTATCGCGAATTGTTTTTTAATTTTGGGATTGTTCAATTTAACTAAATCAAAATTCCCAGGATGAATATAGTTCTGTGTTCTCTTTTTTGTAAATAGTTTTTGTCGAAGTTTCGCGATGACTAATTCTTGGTCAGAATCGCATTCTGCATCTTACGTGAATTATGCTACTTTGCCATATTTTTTGTACTAAAACATGATCGATTTGATTCCGCGTTTGTCTATCCGGCGATGTCCACGTATACTTGTGAATATCCTTATGTTTAAACGTAGTACTTTTGATTAATAGGTTTTTCGAAATGGTAACGTTTATTAGTCTGGTCCCATTATCATTACTATATTCGTGCAAACTTTCTTTACCGATTGTGCGTCGCCTAGTATTATCTTAATGTAATTTCGCGGTAACTTATCGTAAACCGACTCTAGTTTATCATAAAATTCGCATTTTACTTCATCATCACTGTCTTCGGTGGGAGAATGAATGTTTATAAATGCGATTTTAAACCAACGACCTTGAAATATAGCAACCGATATTCTTTCACTAAAGAACTTATGTCCCGTAATGCAGAAAGAAATCAATTCCTCATCAGAAACCCGGTACCTAAACAATAATTAACGCTCCCCCCGTAGCAAATAGTATACTTTCCTTCTGTTAACGAACCCTCCCCTGGCCAGCGAACCTCTTGTAATGAAACGATATCTAAATGGTACCCCTTAACTTCATTCGCGACCGACATTAACCCACCTGCCGTATTTAAACTTCTTACGTTCCACGTTCCTATTGTTATATCCCTAATTTTCATCTTGCGCCATGATTCCCCTGAGGCAGTCCCACCCGGAGACCCGAACGGGGGACTAGTTTTACCGCCGGATAATGAGCGTTTTACTTTAAAAGGATTCCATGACTGTTTGTGGTATTTTGTGAACTTAAATATGTGAGTAAAACCTATCGAACCTATGTCCACACCCTCCAGCAAGCCTGGAAGGCCCCTCTCATTGTTGGTCAGCGAGTCCAATGGACTTAGCCAGGAGGAGCTTCCGAGGAAATTCCACCATCCCCACATCCGCCACCCGTGGGACGCTCCCCATACGCGGTAATGAGATCCGCGCGAGGCAACTTGTAGGCATACCCTTAAATATTCAATACGTTTAGAACTAATCTTTATATATGATAAATCTTTTGCAACTCTAATGCGAATATTTTCCTATGGTGGGGCGTTTGAGGTTTCAGAAATTATTTTTATTGTTTTTCATGTTAAAATTATTTAGAAAAGATCTGGTGAGGGCAACACACGACTTTCACTTACCTCAACTATTAAAATCATTTTATGAACTAATAAATAAACATAGAATTAAGTTAAAGTTCAGTTAATTTTAATAAAAAGTTCTTTAAGTTTTGTTGAAAACACATGATTTATATTAAATAATAATGAGTTATAAGTTTATACCATATTTGTGACTTACAGTAAATGATACTGTAAGATACTTTCTTCTTCTTCTTCGGTTGACGCGACAGGCCTTGGAAGCCCTTGGCCGCGCGGTATGGTTTATAGTCCACACCGCGATACTCAATGATATTTTATAGGGTAGAGTCATCACTCCCTACGCCTATTTTTGTGGGTGGCTGTCAATTAGCTGACGGGTCCCACATACCCGGGGGAGATTGTGAGTGAATCCCCATTTATTTATATGCTTGAAAAAAGTCCTCCTGGGACTGGGATTCGAACTCACAACTTCAGCGTGGCAGGCTAGCGCGCTAACCACTTAGCCACGGGCTCCCCCCCTGTAAGATACTTTAGAGGAAGAAAATTTAGAATATCGACATGACAGACTATTTCATCATTGAAATTTACATGATATTAAAGCCCTTTAAATTTTACATGGATTTAGCGAGTTTAATCACAATCTGTAGTACCATTTCTTAGAAAATGTTAAACAGGGTGAAATACGTAGTATAAAGTTCTACTACTCTACGGCAGCCTATTTTGGTGAAAAAATTGGCGTGATATCCCTGGCGTATAGTTTTCTCTAATACGAAATTTTTGTTTTCCTGCTAGACATACACACACACTCACGGATACAGATCTTTTTGTGGTACTTGGTCATTTGGACTCAGGGGAATCTAAAACATGTATTTCCGTTGTAAACTGGAATTCGAAAAGTTTACGATCCCAATACTTTCTCTTACTATATATATATTTCATAGTAAATATAAGGCGATAACAATTAAACATGTTTCTATAGGAACCTTAGCACAAAACGTGGATTTTGTTTGTTTATTTCTTTACCGTCACGTTATGCTACTATGGCTAATCGGATGATGCTACAAGAGTCCTAAACTTTGCCTACCTGACAGGCTCGGGACCAACTTTTAACGTCCCTTCCGAAGGACGGCATAACTAAGGATTTTTTACTCCCATTAAATAAATCCTAGGAGCACCTGAAGGTTCGAACCCATGACCTTTGGCATAGGAGGCTGTTATGCTAGTCACCCAGATACAAGTAATCCCAAACGTGGATTAATTAAGCCTTTAAATATATTTTTTATCATTTAAAATTCATATCTCCGCTAATGACTTTGCTTATAATTTTTCTAAGATGTATTGTTTTTCATTTATTTTAGCAACATTTTCTTTAAAGGCTATATATATATATATATATATATATATATATATATATATATATATATATATATATATATTCTTTAAAACACTTTTTTTTTTGTTTTACCCAGCCTTATCGCAGGTCCAGAAGGTAATAGAAACTTTCATTAAATTTCAGCTTTACAAACACGGTAATTCTTTAGACAATACGATGACGTTAGAACTGAGGAAATATAAACATTTACAAATATAGATTAACCTCTCGTTCTAAATTTCAACCGGTAGCGATCAATAAAAACATTTATATTTTGCGCGACGTCCTCATTTTTATAAGAATAAACCATTAAAATAATAATCTGATTAAAGTTTGAATGTCTAAAAGAAAACATAAGTAACATTTTTACTAAATAAATGTTATTTTCTTAAATGTTTTTATTTACGACAAATATAAAAGTCTGATTAAGTTGGCTATTCACTCATGTTGAATAGAATATATCATGAACGCATGGTATATACTGTAACCTTCGCAGTTACTAACCTCTGTAATACGAGTTGTCAAATATTTATCGTCATTCCCATTCCTCATTCTTCTTTCCTTCGACCCCTCTGAAACCTCTTAGGTATTTATTGGAGTATGCATCGTATATTGTGGGCGTTTCGATTGTTTGCACTAAACAATAGTTACCTAATTACATGATATTTTTTGTAGAAAATTGTTTGGTGTATTTAGCTTGTAATAAAAACTATTAAAAGAAGTTACAAAATCAACTGTCCTTAGAAAACCAGTTTATTTTATAATTTACTTTACTTTACATTTTACTTTTATATTTTCCTTCTGCTGTAATATCAACACTTTTACGAAATAATCTATGTAATATAGCTAGGATTGTCACATTTTTTCAAAAATCTATGAAAGTGTGATCGGAGAAATCCTGGTAGTTATCGTCTAAGAGATATTTGTGTTATAGATTTCAAGAAGAAATATCAATATATTCTATTTGGTTATAACCACATTATAAAAACGTTTTAATTACGAAAAGTTCACCTGACCTCAAACAGCATTCATGACGCTAAAGAATCAAGGTATTCTGGTGTCTTTTTAAGCGAGGAACAATAACGGACAGCCAATATCACGCCAACCATGAACAATGTAGGACGCCCTAAGGTATCATAGTAGTGGGTCGAGAGTATATCGATAAAGAATTGCTTCAGGTCTGAAAAGAAATACCTGCTTCTTCTCTCTACCGCGGTCGATAACCGGTCCCAAACGTCCGGCTCCTTCGTCACTTGTGTGCCTTCTACTTGCTTACACAATACACTTTCAAACAGATCTGTTCCGTAAGGCCAAAAAAAATCGGAAGATGCGCCTGTGGAAGCTAAACCCCATCTGAAGCAGCTATTGGACTTCACGAAACGTAGGTCCAACTGCCTGCGTAATTTCCGAGGCCTATGCTTCCTTTCCCTCTTCAACAGCACGCTATTCTTGAGTTTGGTCTTTTCAGGCTTTTGCCGGCGTATGGATTTTAAGTATATTGCCACTTCATCATGTAATTTTCGATTCGTATCTTTGAAACAAGCTTTAAATTTGTGGTCTAAGTCAATCCATGCGTTATTGGGCGTTTGCCTGAAGCAGAAGAGTTGACTGTACGGAGGTATGTCCCATCTAGGAATGACATGCTTTTTGTGCATTTTGGTGTGACAGTTTAAGAAGTGCTAGTGCTATGTGTTGCATTACTTTTTTTCCCGTTTACTTTTTGTGTGTAGTTTTAAGTTTAAATAAACACATGTTAAATATAACAAATTTAGGTTCGGTAACTTCACATGGTGTTTCTACCTTCTAATTAAAGTGAGGTCAAGACAAGGCTTAACAGTTTAAAACAATATTTTTTCATGCTTTCTTCCAAAATGGGCTTGTGCACATCACATTGAAGGTCCTCGGCGGCGAGAGTTTCTTAATTTTTTTTGGTTTTAAAACGCAAAGCGCTATATTAATTCCTAAATTCTAGGGTACGTGATTTGGTACTGCTCGGCTAAGACGCAGATACTATACAATTAAACAGAAATACGTTAATGACAACTGGTAAAGAAATAGGTCTTCAATTAATTAAGAATAACATGAACTGTATGATTAATAGAAGAATCTATTACGATTTTGATGGTGATGTGATGGGCCTGATGTGTGTGAGGGAGTGAGGTTATAACACACATCTGGTGGGAGCAAAGAGGTTATGTGAAATGGATTTGTCACTGCCTCAAACATGTTTATATTTAAGTTTTCTTTATATTTAATTGAGGGTCATTTTTATTTATTATTTTATTTTCTGTGTTTTATGATAGTAGAAAGATTATTTTATTTTACAGTGGCAAATCCATTGCAACCTCTCACCAGCTGTGGTTTTGATCTATCTCGATTAGTGTGTGATCCTCATATTGCTTTCTTCTTTTTTATATTCTGTATTCCTCATTTTATTCAACTGTCTGAACAATAAAAGAACCATTTGAACCCATAGTGCCAGGCTGTAGTCATTTCGCCCTCACCTCCTCAAAAGTATTTATTTATCTGGATACACGTTTTTACTCGTGGAGTAATTTACATATTTAGGTTCTATACCAAAGCAATCTTACTTTATCAGGAGTAACTCCCATTTAAAGGCAGAGGCTGCGTGTTATCATTTCGTTCAAAATAACTTAGGTTGCAGCTTATGTAAGAAAGTTAAAAGTTGAAGTTTATGAAATCATTATTGTTTAGGTGGTTCTATACCGATGTTAAACATTGATTGACCGATGTGGTCGCCAACATTAAAGGATGGACAGTGCCTTATGATTTTTAGAAAAAGGTTCTATGGACTCGAGGTTTTATTTATTATTATTATTTTTTTTTTTTTATGGATCTGCCATTCGTATCATGGAAATTCGAACAATTGGGAACATGCTTTATAACTGTTTCAAAAGATGGATTTATCTGTGAAAGAATTAAATAAGTCGATTTTTTTGTCTTTGTCGTTGACTTTTCTGCCTGTGTTGATATTGACGACCCTTAATTAATTCTTATCCTTCTCGATTTCTCAAAGGCGTTTGACACCGTTGACCATAGCATCCTTCTTACCAAACTCCAAAATCTTCCAGTATCCAACAGTGCTTTGCGCTGGTTTCAATCCTTTCTCTCCGATCGTTCTCAGTACGTAGTAGTGCCAGACCAGCCCCCATCCTCAACCTTGCCCCTTTCCTGCGGTGTCCCACAGGGGTCGTCTCTATCTCCTACCCTATTTGCTATTTATATTAATGACCTGCCTCTCCATATTAATCACGCTAAATACCACCTCTATGCAGACGATTTTCAAATTTACCTTTCCTTCCCACCTCCCGACCTATTACCAGCAACAAAAAGACTACAAGAGGACTTAGATCGAATAAGTCACTGGGCTGTAGTCAACAAACTAAAACTAAATATTGAAAAAACAAAGGCCATTGTAATAGGATCCCATCACTTCTTGAAAACTGTTCCACATATCCCAACCCTCTTCCTAAATGGTAACCCTATAAAGTTTTATCCGACCGTCAGGAATCTGGGAGTAACCTTTGATCAAACCCTCTCTTTCAAGAACCATATTTCTGAAATTTCCCGCCGCACCTTTTATACCTTAAAGCGACTGAATTCCCTTCGTCACCTATTCCCGTACGAAACCCGGAAGCTCCTCGTTACCTCTCTAATATTCCCCCACTTCGACTACTGCTGTACCGTATACGGTTGTGTTTCTGGGGATCTCGAAGTAAAAATAAAACGCCTCATTAATTGCTTTGTTCGATTTATCTTCGGGGACCCGAGATACACCTCCGTCTCCGAATTTTATAGCGAGTTGAAGTGGCTTTATCCTTCCAATCGTCGGAAGTATTTCCTTGCATCATTCCTATACCAAGTTATTCAATCCCGGCGTCCATCATACATTTTCAACCTTTTACAATTCAAATCCTCTGTCCATTCCCGCTGTACACGCTCTAGGCCTTCAGATTTATACACAACGGCCCACCAATCTGCACATTTTGACAGATCGTTCCTTATCCGATCCTCAATCCTATGGAATTCTATTCCTCTTTCTATCCGTCACTCCAACTCTCTTCCTGTATTCAAATCCCGCTTATTCATTCATCTCATGACCATCCAGTCAGAATAAAATTGTAATTGACTCTATTTTATTCTATTTTCAACATATTTGCATATGTCTGTTTTCTGTTAGTTCTAGTCAAATTGTTTATAAATAATTAATTTCTCTAAGACTCTTAAGTCCAATTTACATGTTATGTAGATGTTATTCTAAAGGGACTTGTCCCAGAATAATAAAGAATTTATTTATTTATTTAATTTTCTCTTCATCTTGAATTTTGGCATTATAATTCAAATTTACTCTCTGTTTTAGAAGATTAGTCCATCAATAAAAAATTATGATGGGTGTTCTTTCAAATATCTATACATTCTTTTTTTTTTTTTTTGACTGTTTTTTTTTTTCCCTTTAGGACGCTTAATTTTCTCTTTCTCCTCAACTGTTTTGTCAATTTGATTGTAGACTAATATAAATTTGTTGATTAGACTATTGAATAATTTTTAATATGCATTTAATGGACAAAGGATGTTATTAAATATTAAAAAGGTTGTTATGATAAATTACTATGATTACTGGGTTAGGCCAATTCTGTAACTCAAGATGGTGTATTTTTTTTTATTTTTTAGAAATAAAATAAATTGGTGCTATTTTAGTCCGGCAGAATAACGGTACTTCTAATAACCAGTACCAAAACACCATACTTCCTTAATTAGCTTCTCGCCTTCAATACAGGTACTGCTCCAGAATCGCAATATTTGCCGAAGCAGTTTCCCATTTAGCGTCGAATTCTAGGTAAGAAGAGAGGTGGGGCAGTTGAGATAGGAGGCGGCTATCAGAGCTAGGCAATCACAAGGCCAATGGAGTTTGGCTTCAGATAAATCACTAGGTCCATTCATCATCGACAGTCCACACTATCTCCCCGCTATAGTATCTCTTAGTGCTTTTATCTGTCATTGCTAGCTGGCATTAATTGGATGACGTACTCAAACTTGGGCTTGATTCATAATCTTCAAGGTCGGATATGTAAATTATGGAAGGTAACAGAGGTAGTTCAGATAATACAAAACGTTATGTGATTAACTGCTACAGTTGTTATTCAGTATCTAGCTTATTCAGTATCTTGTAGAATACGCATTAGCATATTGAAAGGGATTTAGATTATGTGTTATTTTAACTCACACACGTATATATGTATATGTATATAATATATTTTATTATTATATATAATATATCATATTATTTTATATTATATTATACTGGTATTGTATTAAGCAGTGTTTCTCATAAATGTATAATCATATTGTGAGAGTAGATACAAGACCTCTAAAAAATATAAGAGTTTATATGACCCTAAATCCGATCGGGGAGGTAAATCAAATTTTGAGTTTTAGCTGTTATGTATGGTTTTCATCAGATAAACTCAAATATATCCACTTTATGTGCAAGCAAAGAAAAAATCGTTGCAAATTATTTCACAATGGTTTATTTTTTCCAAATATTTAGGATATAACTGTTTATATAGCTGTGAAAGTTAATTAGCTAATGCCATATGAATAGCAATAAGTGATTGAAAGGAAAATGGTCTATCACCACTGTTAACATCAAAACTATACTATTTCTATAACGATTTTAAAGATTCTTTTTTCGCTCTGTAGAAAATTTAATACTCTATCAAATATCTTTATTGCGTTTTACTGAATGTAAAACTCTATACACATGCTTTCTCTATCTTAAAAAAAAACAAAAAAAAAACTGAATTATGGACCTATATATAGGTAACATTTCAATTGTTTTTCTGTTTTATAATTAATAGCGATCTTCTGATTCTAACTCTATAGAATGTTTTCTCTATCCTCGAAATTAAAATTAAATATAAGCGCATATATAGGCAAGATTTCAATTTATTTTTACCTTTCTTCTTTTCTTATTTTTTTATTCGTTTCCTTATACTAAAACTCAATGCATTTTTGTATCTTTATCTTTAAAAAAAATGAGTATTAGGGCGTATTTATTGGTAAATTTTCAATTCCTTTTCTCTTATATATGATTATTCGCTTTTTTTTGTTTAAGAAACACTAATAATTTTTTTCTCTATCTTCAAAAAGTTATTATATTAATTTACATTTATCAGCCGCCATTTTAAATATTACTAGCTGATATCAACGTCTTATGATCATCTTGGGATGCTCTAGTATTTTTGTGCGAACTAAAAAAAAAAAAAAAATTGGTCCAGTAGTTTCGAAGAACAGCCACACATGAACGGAGTAAGGTGGATAGCGGACAAACAGATTTTTTTTTAAGAAATCAATTTTATCTTTTTTTTTTCTTTTTCTTTTTTTAGATTACAAATGTTCGTTATTGAAAATGAAATGAAATAGTCTTTATTGTGCAAAATAAGTAGTTACATATGTACAAATGGTTTTTATTTTCATAACTACTAATATAAAATAGCATGCATATCTACATGGATACGCACACACACATACACTATTATACACTTCTTCTTCTATGTCTTTCTTCCTGCACAGGCCTTCCCGTGAGGGAGTAGTAGTCAGCACTTCTCTGGGTGACTAGCCCTGTTGCGAAGCGGGGTCTGTGAGCTCTGTCTACTTCTTTTTCCATTTAACCCTGTCTATGACGTCTCTCCACCAGAGGGGTCCCATCGTCAGCCTGAATACATCGCACTATCTCTTCACTGGTCGGCCTCTCTTCCTTTTTAGATCATATGGCGTCCACTCGGTTGTTATTTTTGACCGCCTAACATCGCTGCTACGTAAAAGGTGACCAGCCCATTTCCATTTAATTTTCCTCAACTGTAAAATTGTATCTTTGAGGCCTGTTTCTTTCCTTAGTTTAGTGAATCTTATTTTGTCTCTTTTCTTTACCTTCATAATACTCCTCTCAATACTGTTCCGCCACCCTTTGATTTTTCTCTCGTGGGCCTTAGTTACCGACCAAGTTTGAGAACCATAAATTATTGAAAGTAATAAACCAAAATAAGTGTTGCGGAATGAAAAAAAAAAGAGTACATTTTTCTAAGAACATTCCTGCCTCCTGGTCGCATCCTTGATTAGCCATTGAAGGTAGGTTTGTTTTGCACCATTTCAAAACTAATTAAATGAAGACTTTTTTTAGAGATCTGAGAAATTATACAACCTTACGGTACAAGTTGATAATAAAGCTGCTTGAAAGGACCGAATTTTCTAAGAAATATAAAATTTCTACATGACTTAGTGCTCTCACTAAATTTCTTGATTGGAGGGTTCAACTATCTAACCATCTGGGAAATTTTCTCTTATTTTATTTGGTACCACTTATATTTTTGTGGTGCACATCAAGTAGATGTATTTGAGTTTTTGTGATGAAAATAAAAAATACAGAAAAAAGCTCATATTTTGATTTTCCTTCCAAACCATTGATAATCGGACTATAGGTCAAGAGGTCAGTTCGGGAATTGACATTAACCTGCTGATAACAAAAAAGAGAGATTAGTTCGTAGTGACCAAGGATACAGACACCACAGATAGCTTCTCAATCTTTAGCATGACGTACGCATCTTACTCTAAGGCATTGCTGGTTGTGTTCCGAAATAGACCTCATATTTTACCGATTGCTCTTATCATTTTCATAATTTTTTAAAAACTATGAAATTCATAAAGATTGCAGGGTACTATCATATAAATTACTTGACCTCGCCAATTATCTGACCTTTAAGGGTAGAGGTTAAAGTAAAAAAAAAAAGAAGTTAAATATTGTATAATTATTATTCTTATATAACTTATATAATAATCTTCCTTTTGTCTGTTAGCCAGACATGTTGTATATTTCAACTGCACACACATGTTATTCTAAGGCACCCACCCAGTACTAGAATAAAAAATATTTTTTGTTCTTTTCTATATAACACCGTAATATATATATCAGCATTCAAAAGAGGCTTGTGAAACATTTCTGTAGGAGAATACTGTAAAGAGTTTGTAACCTTAAAATCAATAAAGATTTTATCTATTAGGTTGTTAAATATTAATTTTATATGTATAAATTGATGTTATTGTGAAAATTATTATCAGTAATGACAATATTATTGGTAATCCTTCCGGGTAAGACTTATGAAACAAAGGCTTGGGTGTTATATTGCCTTGTAGTTAGGTAGGTACTTGAGCGTTGTCAAGTTCGGTAAACTGAGAAGGGCACTTCAAACACTTACATTATATCTTAAGCCTGGAAACTGGAGAATATTCACTAATGCCAGTACCGACACGAAGATTTTTTTAAAGCAAATTCAGCTTGTTTAAAATAAAACCCTTTTATTTCTAAAAAATGGAAAATTTATTTTGAATCTTTTTTTTAATTCGCACCATTATTTTTTTAAAATTATATTTATTTATTTTACATTTAGGTGCCGTTAACCACAACATTAGATCAGAGGCACCGTTCGTTGGATTAATTACAATTGTTTGTATAACTTAATGTCATTCGATAACGTTATTGTGGAATTTCTTGTCATTCCCTTGTAGCTGTAGCAGCTCGAGCCCATCGATTCCATTATTTCTTCTTTCTGTGTTTTCTATTCCTGCGTGGCCTGGGATACACATGAAATTAACAGTTTTGTTTTTTGGATTCAATGAGAGTAAAAATGTTTATCAAGATGTTATTGTTATTGATTTTGTTTTTACTGATGGTATTGAGAGCCGCTAGGGAGTCTGAACGTATAAAAAAAATATCATAGTTATTTAATAATAATATTGACTCTAACGCCAAGTTTATTGCAAACAACTCTGCTGAGTATATTGTGTGTTGATAATTTACATTTTTTTAAAAATAATCATCTTTATAGCTTTTTTCAGTCAAATTCATAATTTTTTCAGTCAGTTTCATAATTTTTTCAGGCAAATTCATAATTTTTTCAACCAAATTCATAATTTTTTTAGTCAATTTCATAATTACTTGTACCCATTTTATGCAGTTAATTTCATGAGGTTTTGCTATCAAGAACTTAACATTTTTATTAAATCTTGTTTTTTATCCACTTAACGTCATTTTATGTTACTGTGCTTAATCGACGATACAACGGGAGTTCCATGTTTTGCCTGTCCAGGTTTACTTGAGACAGGGAGGGATCTTTGGTTACAAGAAATTATGAAATTGACTGAAAAAAATTATAAATTTGGTTGAAAAAATTATGAATTTGACTGAAAACATTACGAATTTGATTAAAAAAATTATGAATTTGACTGAAAAAAATTATGATTTTGACTGAAAAAAGCTATATCAAAATAACTGTCTAAGAACCTAAAATTTACCTGATGATTTAATCTCCGTTTACTAAATTTACAAAAAAATAAATAAATATTACAATGAAAATTATTAACCATTAGTCACCGCGAGTCCTTTAGTAAAGAATAATTATAAAGCTACTTTCACACTGACTAGGTACGTAAACGTTTGATATCCTTTACCCTTTCTGGTATACAAGTGTCTAAAATCGAATATCTATGAGCTCACAAAGAAACTTTTGTATATTAATTACTCTTATTTGAACTGGACCACTTTGTTGTTGTTATCTGATGCTCAAATGTATCAGAAATATCAAAATTACGTAGTCAGTTCTAAATCCCTGATATCGTGGAATGGTCAATACATGATTAATTTATAATACAATGGCTATTATATATAAAATTAGACAGGATGATTCACTGAAATGCCTTGTAATTACTAAAAGCATTAATTATTAGGGTAGAGAGTAGTAGTAACATAAAAGATGTTATTGGGGAGAGAGAAAAATTACCGTTTTTTTTAATACATTATTATTAATTTATACTGCATCAGTTCCAATGTTTTTGTTATTGGTATCATTTTATTCCTAACACTATATTTAATCATTTTGTAAATATAATGCCTCCCAGTGAGTGTTTGTTAAGGATTCTTTTAACATAAGCCGAAATTCAGGTCTTATTGTGGCACTATTGGAAACAAAAATTTACAGTCTCCGAAACCATGCTTTTAACACCAGAAATTGAAGGCGAACCCCTCGTAAATGAACGGATTGAGAGGAAATTGTTTGCTGAATTTAAAAGTGACGATACAAGTTTACAAAGGCAGTCAGGCTCAGGACGACCATTGGTTATGGACTGAGAGGCTCTACGACGTGCAATTAGAGATAACCCGACCAAAAGCACTCAGATGCTTCCCTCTGAACATCAAGTATCTCAGTGAAGTGCGAATAGTCACTAGGGAAAGTGAAAAGATCTTTTAGAGAGGTTCCCCATGAGCTCACCCAGCTGCAAGCCGAACGTCGCGTGGAGACATGTTGTTTTCTCCTTCGAAATCTAAGTGACGTTTCTTCAAAAGAATTGTCACCTGTGACAAAAAGTGGATTTACTGGCGCAATTCTAACGATTTAGGACAATGGATAGAGCAAAGCCATCCATTTTTAGTGGTCACTAAGGAAAGTCAATTAAAAAAAAAAATACCATGCTTTCGATTTTTTTCAATTTTAAGGAGTAGTTCACTACGAGTTTGTGATTGGCGTTCGTTTTATTGACTACTCTAGTCAGGACAGCTACATCAGAACTTGTACAGTACACTACATGTAGCAATGCTTTTGCACCATCAGACTACATTCGTACATTGGAGGAAGTCAAAACTGGGGTAGAAAACTGTTTCAATTCAAAACCCAAAGCTTGGGATCGGCAGAGAATTGAAAATCTGGCCTCTTAAAAGCAAACCATTGAGTATAATGTACTTTGATAATACTTATTTGAGGTAAATAAAAAAATCAAGTTAATTTTAATACTGATTTGGAACTACGGACTCGAACTGTTGGAGACAACTAAATTTTCCAAAATCAAGCGTATCCTTTCAGTCCGAAGTCCTCAGAACAATAGTTAATGTTCCCTATTATTTTACAAACAAGACTTAACACAATGATCTGAATATCCCATTTGTCCTCCATCTAATTCCATCTAAATTCCTAAACTTTCACCAGAGGCTTACTCACCTTCCTTACTCACCACCCTTATCCCAATCCCTATCTAGCTCTAGCCATTCCTATAACCCTCGTAGGTTGAAGCGGCAGTGGCCTAGAGAGTTCCTATAACTAAGCTATGCTGAGTGTTGCCAATGACTAGCTTCCCCACTCATGTCTGTGCCTCTAGCGCCCACTCTCAGTGGAGGACTGGCTTATTAGACCGATGACGCGACTGAGATGAGCTAGGATCTCCTGCCTTCGGACATAGACATTCACTCTTGGGCGGATTCTTTGATTTAGAGTTCGCAGGGGCAGTATGTATGTATTGTGTATATGTATGAATGTGGCCAAGATTATTATTATTTCTTTATTTTATTTTATTTTTCTCTTTATTTAGATTTATTTATCCTTCTTTGTAATTTTTTATTTACAGTACATATGGAATGAATGACTTCTTATAGCACTAATACTCAATGCCCAATATTGTGGCTGATTGTATTATTTCTAAATAAAACAATTTTTAAAAAATGAATACTTAAAACGGTCATTTTTCTTTTACTCATCCCTACAGACGTTCAGCTGTAGAAGAGGTTTTTACTATTCAGATTTCTTCGTTTATTATTATCAATTTAACGATTATTTAACTGAAATCATTTTTGGGTGAAAATTCATGACTTATTTAATATGCTAATTAAAATAATTATCGATCTGTTAAATAGCATAACCCATAGCTTCTAAGTAACTTACACTTTCTAACTTCCTAGCAAATCGCTTTAGTATAAACAAGGTCTAAAGGCATAATAGTTGCTGGAAATTACTTGCAAAGATTAGGCCAGGTTATTGTACGAATGCCTTGTAAAACTCGCACGATAAAAATGATGTTCAACGTAAGTTGAAAGTTTATGTTAAGGCAACTACGTTGGCAGATTTTTTTTCAATGGCGCCTTTTCTTATAGTTGTTCTAGAACTGTAGTTAATTGACTCGATTGAATATTCACTCCTATCAAGAGTCAAACCATCCTATGCTATTTAGTAATTTATAGCATCTTGAATTGAGTATGTTATTGTGGCTGCCTTATGATCCTTCGATAATTGGTTTAGTTTGGACTTGAATTGATGTAGAGACCTCATTTGGTTTTCCACTTCTCACATAGGTCCTAACTATAAAATTTTGTTTGTTTCACAAAAAATATCATACATATTATACATTACATGGTACATACTACTTAACTTACCGATTGCAAATTATAATAATAATAAAAGCATAATAAAGATTGTAACAATTTTATGGATTTCTCTATGAAGACTTCTTCTCCATCCTTTGCTTGAAGGAGGAACTTTTATATATATTTATAGTAGTGTTTTTACGAACCCTTAATAAATTTAATATCATTAAAATAGGACATTCAGTTAAAAGTTGCGTGATGCCAATATCTAAATATTTTCTGTACGTCTTCTAATCAACCGTTTTATTTTCCCATCTGTACCGACGTATGTTTCAACAAATTTATTCTGTTTAATATTTAAATTATTCTTTTTATCCTAGCGATTATTTGAATAATTCTTCGATACGTTTTCTAAGTTGGGATCGGTTCTCGGCTGAGCTGGCAACCAACTAAGCGTTTTCTCGCCCCGACCGCTTAGCTCACACCAAAGGGTTAGATCTCTTTGAGATCCCTTCTCTCGTTAGTGATATGGGAAAACGTCCTTCACCTATTTTAAAATAATTTCTGACTTCTGTTGTTTTTATTTATTCATTGTTTCAAATTCGATTTAATTTTATCCTTCTTAGCATTTATTTATGACTTTTCGTTGGAGCTTCTATGTTATTAGATTCATTGATTCAAGTATAAGTGGTTTGATTTCACACGCTATATTGAACGTATTTTCTGTATCAACATTATCGTTTATAGAAACAGTAAATGGTCCATAGATA
Organism: Piezodorus guildinii; assembly: GCA_023052935.1. Classification (NCBI taxonomy): domain Eukaryota; kingdom Metazoa; phylum Arthropoda; class Insecta; order Hemiptera; family Pentatomidae; genus Piezodorus; species Piezodorus guildinii. The sequence continues at coordinate 72,549,124 of CM041297.1, read as the reverse complement.
TTTGTTTTATCAATATTATTTCATGATGGATTTTTTAATCTAAAAATGGACTCGGGTTTATTTTCGCAACTGAATGATTCAGAGGTTCAAGGAGGTTCTTATTATTATTATTTTATGCCTAAAAATAAATCCTTAAATCAAAATTATTAATACTGAATGTATTTATAATATTTTTCAACAAGATTCAGTTATATTTGTTATAAAAAAATCGGCTTAGATCTTATAAAACAGTAGAGATATTGTCTTCTTCTTTTAAAACTATCAATTAATAATACTTTTATATTTATGCAGATTTAATCTTTGTTCTATAATTTTTTTTTTAAATAGCAATTTTAATGATTTTTTTTAGCTGGATAAGCAAATAGCTAAAAAATAATAAGCTTATCCAGCTAAAAAAAATCATTAAAATTGCTATTTAAAAAAAAAATTATAGAACAAAGATTAAATCTGCATAAATATAAAAGTATTATTAATTGATAGTTTTAAAAGAAGAAGACAATATCTCTACTGTTTTATAAGATCTAAGCCGATTTTTTATAACAAATATAACTGAATCTTGTTGAAAAATATTATAAATACATTCAGTATTAATAATTTTGATTTAAGGATTTATTTTTAGGCATAAAATAATAATAATAAGAACCTCCTTGAACCTCTGAATCATTCAGTTGCGAAAATAAACCCGAGTCCATATTTAGATTAAAAAATCCATCATGAAATAATATTGATAAAACAAATATCTATGGACCATTTACTGTTTCTATAAACGATAATGTTGATACAGAAAATACGTTCAATATAGCGTGTGAAATCAAACCACTTATACTTGAATCAATGAATCTAATAACATAGAAGCTCCAACGAAAAGTCATAAATAAATGCTAAGAAGGATAAAATTAAATCGAATTTGAAACAATGAATAAATAAAAACAACAGAAGTCAGAAATTATTTTAAAATAGGTGAAGGACGTTTTCCCATATCACTAACGAGAGAAGGGATCTCAAAGAGATCTAACCCTTTGGTGTGAGCTAAGCGGTCGGGGCGAGAAAACGCTTAGTTGGTTGCCAGCTCAGCCGAGAACCGATCCCAACTTAGAAAACGTATCGAAGAATTATTCAAATAATCGCTAGGATAAAAAGAATAATTTAAATATTAAACAGAATAAATTTGTTGAAACATACGTCGGTACAGATGGGAAAATAAAACGGTTGATTAGAAGACGTACAGAAAATATTTAGATATTGGCATCACGCAACTTTTAACTGAATGTTAAAATGTTAAATGTGAAAATAATTTCTGACTTCTGTTGTTTTTATTTATTCATTGTTTCAAATTCGATTTAATTTTATCCTTCTTAGCATTTATTTATGACTTTTCGTTGGAGCTTCTATGTTATTAGATTCATTGATTCAAGTATAAGTGGTTTGATTTCACACGCTATATTGAACGTATTTTCTGTATCAACATTATCGTTTATAGAAACAGTAAATGGTCCATAGATATTTGTTTTATCAATATTATTTCATGATGGATTTTTTTAATCTAAATATGGACTCGGGTTTATTTTCGCAACTGAATGATTCAGAGGTTCAAGGAGGTTCTTATTATTATTATTTTATGCCTAAAAATAAATCCTTAAATCAAAATTATTAATACTGAATGTATTTATAATATTTTTCAACAAGATTCAGTTATATTTGTTATAAAAAATCGGCTTAGATCTTATAAAACAGTAGAGATATTGTCTTCTTCTTTTAAAACTATCAATTAATAATACTTTTATATTTATGCAGATTTAATCTTTGTTCTATAATTTTTTTTTTAAATAGCAATTTTAATGATTTTTTTTAGCTGGATAAGCTTATTATTTTTTAGCTATTTGCTTATCCAGATAACAAAAAATCTGGCGCCTACATTACACGACTTTCACTTACCTCCGTTGTTAAAATAAATGTATGGATTTTTATTTACAGTTTGAGATGAAAATAAATTTATGAAGAATTAATTACATCGAGTTTTAATAGAAAGATGCGTTTTATGAAATAATTTATTATATTATATATTATATATTATATTATATTATATACGCCAATCAGTTAGTTTTATCGGCTTTTCATCACTCTCTACTTACTTATACAATTTTGAATACAAAATAATATTTTTTCCTAATATCTTTAGCTTTCCAACGGTATATTATACATCTATATTATTTTTTTCATGTTAGAAAACAAAAAAAGTGCGTACAAAAATATGTTTGCTGTTTTCTCCTTCAGTTCATTATCAAATTCGTTCTTGTTTAATACTTAACATTACTTTTTTGAAACTTTGTGTATAAGATAATTTTTTAACTAAAATCTTCTTAGGTCTCCGGCTCAGACACACATACCTCTTTTTCGGGATTTGGTTATTTGTACTATGGGGACCCTAAAATGTGTATTATTGTTGAAAACTGAAATTCGAAAATTTTCACGATCGAAATACTTTCCCTTACTATATTTTTCGTATATACGTTTGTGAAAGTAAAAGGAACAAATGGAAGCTGGTATTCGCCCTGGCAGGCAGACCCAGGATCATTGTCATTAGAAATATATTTGAAAATCATGGGACAGAGATGGGAGCACATATTACGCATTCCTGAATCTTAAGGACTCGGTCCCACGCCAAAGAAATATGGAGTGCTCTAGCAGCAACAAATGTACCAAGAGATCTTATTACCGCAATAAAATCTGTATACACCAATTCTAAAGGAGTGGTAAGGTTTAATGGAACAGAAAGAGACAAGTTAAATGGTTAGGTCATGTTTGTCGAATGAGCGAGGAACGCGAACCCAGAAAAGCGTTGGAAGCCCGACCCACTGGGAAGAGGCCGAGCGGAAGGCCTAGGAAGGATTCTTACCTATATATGAAATCTATAGTAAGGAAAAGTATTGCTATCGTGAAAATTATCGATTTCCAGTTTTCGACGGAAGTACACGTTTTAGGGTCTCCTGAGTCCAAATAACCAAGTCCCGAAAAAAGGTCTGTGTGTCTGTCCGTGTTTGTGTGTGTGGTAAGTCTAACGCAAAAACGATAAGTCGTACAAAACTAAAATTTCATATTTATAGAGATGTTATAGCAACTTTTTCATCAAAATTTTGCTAAACCACTTTTTACCATGCATTTTGCACCTTATTATGAATTCAAAAATGGCTCTAACGATTTTGATTCAACTCGCTATATTGATTTAAAATTTAATGGGCTTTGTCATGTCGGCTTCATTCTGATTGAAATAGTATGACATGGGTTTAAATGCCGATATTTTAAATTCTCTTTCTCTAAACTTCCTTTAATTTTGTACATTCCAAAAGATTAACCATACCATCTTAATGACATTGGAGGACGGCTAAATATACAAGTTGGGCGAATTTTATGACCAAATAAAAGATTTAAGAGAAAAACTATTTCTTAACGTAATTTTGAGTTGTTTTTTTTGTTATAAAAACAGTAATGTAGACGTATAATATAACGATGGAAAGAGAAAGATTTCAGAAAAAAAATTATCTGATACACAGAGTTGTAATATTGTAATTTAATATTGTTACTAAATTAGATTTTAAATTTATTGATTGACAGGTAAGTGAAAGTCGTGTGTTGCTCGTACGAGATTTTTTTTATGATATCAACAATAATATATACGTCAAATATTTCGTTGGAAATAGATATATTTCAGAGAAAAATATTATCGTTTAAACAACGAAATACAAATTTAAAAAAAACTGTTTATCTATTGCCCATGAAGGTTCTTCAGCTCTGTTCTTGTGGAGATTTACGAATCAGTGCACTGTTTCACGGGCAGAGCCCATGTAAGGAGGTGATTAGTCTTTTACCAACCTCAAGCTCTAGGTTTTACCTTAATTTTGGGTACACACTGATGAGGTTGGGTTGGTTCCATGAGGGTCTCCATACCCAAGGGCTGCTCCATGGCTCAAATAACAGGATAAATAATTATTAATTATTAATAATTAGCTGGCGCTCGAACCCGTGACCCAGAGAACGATAGACTAGTGCTCTACCCACTAGACCACAGCGCTCCGTAAAAATAAGTTAAAAAAACTGAAAATCCATATGTCCTTTCATTCTCTTTCTCTTTTATATGTTACGTGGAAAATAAAAATTCACAGTTGACTGAGTAGGTATATGTTTTAATTTCCCAGAAAAATGTTTTTAAAAATCTTTTTTACATTGGTTTCGACAGGTTTTTATTTTACGTCGATTTTTCCACAAACGCAATAAGTTTGGAAGAAAATTTTCGATACATATTATTGTATATACATAATAAACAAGGGTGTATTTTTTATGTGGTTTTGTGTTTTTTTTAAATAATAAATTATTTATCTAATCTGGGACTAATCACTTTAGAATAATACCGTCATAAGTAACTAAAAATTTTTTTATTCGGTTTTCTGGCTGATATATTTTTTTTGACTCTAAATTTAGGCCTGCACATTGGATGAACTTTGGAATTCAAACGCAGTGCTTTTTTAAAAGTAATTTCGCCTTAAATGTCCCGTTTTCAAGGTTTTATGCATTTTCACAGGCCTTTTTGATTCATAATAATAATAATTTAATAATAGGCTTAGCGAACCCGAAGGTTCGATGCCGATACCACCAGATTCCGCCTACACAGACTCGTCCAATGTTCACCATTCAGGCCCAAGCCCCTAACGCAATCCTCCCATCTACGCTTCGGCCTACCTTTCGGACGCCTACCAGTCGGATCAGCAAATACCAACTTTCTCGGAATCCACTCGTCGTCGAGCCCAACAACTTTACTCGCCCATTTGAGTTTCCGCGATACAATCAGCTCAATTATACTCACAGGATACAAGTTCCGCAATTCCGCGTTGTACAACCTTCTGAACTCCCCAGTGGCCTCATCTCTCTTCGGACCAAATATTTTACGCAACACCTTATTTTCGAAAACCTTAAGCCGTTGTTCATCCTTCAAAGTAACCGTTGGAAGAATAATAGTTTTATAAATTCTAACCTTTAGGTTTTTATATAGAAGCCGTGAACTAAGTAACTTGGCAATTGAATAATAACACGCATTTCCCACCTTTAACCGGGACTTTATTTCTTCCTGGATTTCATTTTTTCTAGTCATAATTGAACCTAAATACTTGAATTTCTCTACGTGTTCAAAAGTATGCCCTGATACATCAATATCTCCAAGATCGACACCGTTTCTGCTACTTATCATATATTGCGTCTTATCGGTATTTTATTCGAGTCCTATTTCTTTACCGGTTTTTATTAACACACTTGTATTTAGTTGTATCGTTTCCGTGTCTTCACCTAGCAGTACCAAATAATCGGCATACCCTAAAACCGGAATTTTTTCACCCATAATTAAGGCTTTCTCAGTACACATCACCTTTTCTATGACATATTCTAAAGCTATATTAAATAACACAGGTGAAAGGGAGTCACCCTGTTTCAAACCCGATCGCAACCCAAATCTCTCGGAGTAATTATGACCGATTCTAACTTTATGGAATGTTTCCGACAAACACATCTCTACTATATTCACTAACTTTCTAGGTATTCCCTGTTCAATCATGATGTTATATAGCTTCTGACGGTCTATTGAATCATAAGCCTTTTTAAAATCGATATAAAGTTGATGGACTACACCGTTGTATTCCAATTTTTTCTCTCTTGTTAGAATTGACGAGAATATTTTATAGCATACTGGGAGAAGAGAGATCCCACGATAGTTGTTACAATCCGTCCTCGGTCCTTTTTTGTGGATCGGAATAAGTATTGATTCTTTCCATTCTTCGGGCATTTTTTCATATTCCCAGATCTTTTTAACTAAAACATGTAATTTGGAAACGCCCGCTTCTCCACACGCCTTGATTAATTCACTCGTGATGTTATCATTTCCTGCAGCCTTATAACGTTTTAATTTCCCTATCGCCATTTCGACTTCCTCTTTACTCGGTGCGTCTATCCATGGTTCAGCGCTCTGATATTCAGAGAGAGGAGATTGATTATTATTTTCCGTATTTAATATACCGTCAAAGTGTTGTTTAAATTTATTTAATATCTCAGTCGGATCCGCAATTATATTGTTATTTGCATCTTTAACTGCATTCAATAGCGGTTCAAATCTATTACGCGATTTGTTTATACCTTTGTACATCTCTCTTACGTTATTTTCGCTTCTGTGTTTTTGTATTTCTATTATTTTGCCTTTAAGGAATTCAGTTTATCGATTTTTCTTTTTTCGCACATATTTTGACAATCCCTGTCGAACCAAGGTTTGTTCTTTTTATTTTCGATTTTCCCAAGACATAAATTACCGACCTCTTTAATATTATCTCTGATCCCTTCCCATAGTTTGTTTACATCTTGGTTTTCCTCGTCTAAGGATTCCAAAGCTTCGAACCTACTTTTTACTTCTATCGCGAATTGTTTTCTAATTTCGGGGTTGTTCAATTTAACTAAATCACAACTCTCGGGGCGAATTTAGTTCGGTGTTCTCTTTTTTGTATTTAGTTTTTGTCAAAGTTTCGCGATTACTAATTCATGATCAGAACCGCATTCTGCACCACGATAACGATCTCACGTTAATTATGCTACTTTGCCATATTTTTTGTACTAAAACGTGATCGATTTGATTTCGTGTTTGTCCATCCGGCGATGTCCACGTATACTTATGAATACCCTTATGTTTAAACGTAGTACTTTTGATTACTAGGTTTTTCGAAATGGCAAAGTTTATTAGTCTGGTCCCATTATCATTACTATGTTCGTGCAAACTTTCTTTACCGATTGTAGGACGATATAATTCTTCTCTTCCAACCTTTGCGTTCGCGTCGCCTAGTATTATCTTAATGTAATTTCGCGGAAACTTATCGTAAACCGTCTCTAGTTTATCATAAAATTCGCATTTTACTTCATCATCACTGTCTTCGGTGGGAGAATGAATGTTTATAAACGCGATTTTAAACCAACGCCCTTGAAATATAGCAACCGATATTCTTTCACTAAAGAAATGTACGTCCCGTAATGCGGAAAGAAATCTATTCCTAATCAGAAACCCGGTACCCAAACAATAATTAACGCTCCCCCCGTACCAAATAGTATACTTTCCTTCTGTTAACGAACCCTCCCCTGGCCAGCGAACCTCTTGTAATGCAACGATATCTAAATGGTACCCCTTAACTTCATTCGTGACCGACTTTAACCCACATGCCGTATTTAAACTTCTAATGTTCCACGTCCCTATTGTTACATCTCTAATTTTCATCTTGCGCCATGATTCCCCTGAAGCAGTCCCCACCCGGAGACCCGAACGGGGGACTAGTTTACCTCCGGATAATGAGCGTTTTAATGAGTAGGGCGTTCGAACCTACGTCACACCCTCCAGCAAGCCTGGGGGGCTGCTCTCATTGTTGGTCAGCGAGTCCATCGGACTTAGCCGGGAGGAGCTTCCGAGGAAATTCCACCGACCATCCCCACATCCGTGGGACGCTCCCCATACGCGGTAATGAGATCCGCGCGAGGCTTTTTGATTCATATATAAGGAAATTCCTATGTAAATTCTGTTTGTGTTTGAGAAATGCTTTTTGTGGGAACTCTACCATATTTTTATCCCAATCCTGCTATTGTTCAAGTCTTCCTGACTCTTCAATTGTTTTTTTCGTGAAAATACCATCTTACTTCTGCTTTTTAAAATTTCTTTTTTCCTTATGAAAAAAAAAAAAAACTTTTGTAGAGAAGTGAAGTAGGTATTGCTTTTAATAATCAGACAATCAACAAGAGCATTTAAGCGACTAATTTTAATTTATACGCGTATATATATATATATATATATATATATATATATATATATATATATATATATATGATATCATTTAATTTAAATATATGATCTATAGACCCCATATAAAATTAGATTTTTATTGTCTTAGGGCCTGAGTCCCTTTCTTACGGACAAAACAATAATTTTTACACTAATAAATCTGACAATTAAAGATTTTCTAACAATGCATTAAACTAGAGGGTGAGACCAAGAGATTAATGTCAGAGTTAAACCCTGTTTGGAACCGAAAAGCAAACTCGTGCTTATTTTAACTTCGTTTGCCAGAAAACGTACAGTACAACACCGCGCGTTGTCTTTTTCTGCCTCTTTGGACAAATAAAACCATTTGTATAAATTTAAATATTCATACATTTTCTGACTATCCTAGTTGTGTCTGGAAAAGCTATCTGCTGATCCTCTCCCAGAACATCCAGAGGTAACTTTCCGCTGACATGGAGTTGATTTTAGGATTGGTGCATTTCTCGAGATTTGTTGATACTATGTTAGCGATGCATTATGATTTCTTTAACTAAAACTCTAGTTTCTGGTATTTATAGAGCTTTTCACCCACAACTAAGCTCACATTCATCTATTGAGCTCCCGTGCCATATTTAACTTCATACCAGTCAGAAGCTCTGTATTGACGCACGGTGTAGTTCGTTATAATATTTCCGCCCCTATATAGCTTGAGATGGTCTTTCTGTGTTATTTTATAATTATGATACTAATATTACTTCTTTATTGTTTTTTTTCAGCACACACTTTGAAGTTTAGGTTTAGGTTCGGATTAATATATATATATGGTTATGTCTCATGTTATTTGTTTTGTTTTTTTAATTCGTATGGTATATATGTTTCTCAATTAATGTCTTTACATTGAATCTACATTTCTCTCTAGCTCTATGAAGACCAGCAATAAGGTTCAGAACGTTGGTTTCTCAATATGTATTTTAGAATCGTTTTGAAAATTGATTGATCGCCTCGTACTTTCTCATCTTCTGTCTTAATATCTCATTAATACTTAAGTTAAGTTAGTACTCAATTAAGTTAATAAAATAATTACTTTCCTCCTTTCCCCATCTCTAACAAAATCATTAAAAAGTATCTTATTATTTGTTGTCAACTTGCACTCTTTCGATTAACCTATTTTTATTATGAATTCATATATGGAGGATGGTTTCAACCGTATGAAGAATATAAGAAGACATTTTACTGACAAATTATCAGGAATATTAAAATATAATGTGATAGAAAGTAAAGTGAGTCTTGATGATGGGAAAGAGCCCCGAAACGTTGACTCGTTTTATAGTTTATGTGAAATAAACCGTTTTTGGAAGATTTAGAAACCAACCAACTATTTGTTGTCAAATTACATTCTTCTGATTAAACTTTATATATTAGAACTTTTTTTTTCATATTTCTTGAACCCCTTTAGGTTATGATTGTTATAGTCTTTACTTTGACAATCATAATGATTGCTGAATGGTTATTAAAGACGACCCTCAAAGAGAAGTAGGGAAGATAAGATATTCATCTTATTGACGGCTTGGAAAATAAATCTCATAGGTTCTATTTTGCGGTGCCGGATCGGCGCAAAGCGAAAATTGAGGAAAAATCGTTCCCCAATCTCATTAAGGCCGCATAGTAAACCACAACTTTTTTTCGGCAGATTTGGATAATGGTCTCTTTTTTTTTTTTTTTTTTTACAGGCCATCGTTTGAAACGGGGCTGGAATTAATGTCGAATTTTTATTCTATATCCCTTCGTTACGGAAGAACATTTTTAAACTCAAGATCATTATGAATTATTCTGTTAAATCATTTCATGAATTTTTATTGCAGTTAATAACTCATAATGATGCGAATTTTGCTGGAAGAAACGTATAGTCAATATTAATTACCGATATTTTTGAAATTCTGCTAAAAATGACGAGGGCATCCAAGGATGATCCTAACACCTATACGTTACTATAAGCAGATTAGTTTTGCAATGACAGCAAATAAAATGTTATTTAATTCTATAACTCAGTTATTTATTTATATAATCAAAAGAAATCTGTTTGTGCGAATAAATAAAGAAATGCCTATAACTATAATAATGATGGTTGAGTTTAGATGACCGTAGAGAATATTAGATGAGGAATATGGTTGGGGGTCCATACAGTCCACAGAAAGAAACACACATTAAAAAGTAGTACTTATTTTGATTTCTCTTAAAAAAAATTCTATAAAACGAAAAATGAATCATTGAAATCAATTAAGATTAAAACAGAGGTATAGCGTTTTGAAATTAGTGGTGATAGACCATTTCCTTGGAATTATTCATTGCTTTTCATATTAGTTAATTACCTATAAACAGCTATACAAACACTTATACCCTAATATAGTTATTTGGAAATAATAAACCATTGTGTAATAATTTACATTTTTTTTTATTCACTGATTTTTTAAATTGTTTTATAGCAAAAAAACAAACCATAAAAAAGAAGTAAATATTAGAAGTAACTTAACGTTTGTTGTGGATTGCAGGTGTTAGGACTTGAGAACTTAGCACATTTATCAGCCTATATTCGAAGGGTTTGAGGGAATTATAATTCACTCAGGACTAAGCTGTATTAAAGTCGCTTTATCTTTGGCTATTGAATATTTAGATGGAGGAATTTGAGGTGCCAACTTCCTGCTTCAGAATATTTATTCCATCCCAACAACAATTGATATTAGTTTTCTGATCCAGGTTTTGTAAATGGTTTTATTCATTTTTGGCTTAGTTAATGATTGTTTATCGTTTTTATGAATTTTAGATTGAGTAAGAAAGATGTATTACCAAAAAAGCTAATAAACCTCTGTAGCCAGAGTACCAATAAATTAAATTGGTTAAATAAATGAAACGTTCTTGGTTCAAACTGAAACCTAATTTCTAAGATGTTGAAGTGACTCAAGTGTTTTTTTTAAGGTGGAAAAATACAGAAAAAAAAATCAAACAAATTTTTCTGGAATTTTATTTTACACAACTCGCATACAATGGAGTCAATTATCGAAAATATCGGATCCTAACGCAAAAATTTAGGAATAGGAAGTATATAAAAAAATCTGCTGTGAGCCACACACGACTTTCCCTTACCTCGAATGTTTAAATCAATTTAGAAACTATTGAATATACTTTAGTTTTAAAAATATATTAATTTGATTTTAATAAAACGTGTATTCCTGTTCGTTTGAAACATATTTTTTGATTAAATAATATAACTATATTAAATTGTTAATCAGTGATAAGTTAATCCTGTATTCGTCACTTTATATTACCTTTCACAACTTTGTGTATCAGATACTATTTTTTCTAAAATCTTTCTCTTTCCAACGGTATATTATTCGTCCTTATTACTGTTCTTATTATAAAAAAAACGAAATTTCCAAAAAAAAAAATAGTTTTGTTCTTTTATCCTTTAGTTGGGTATTAAATTCGTCCAACTTGTATATTTAGCCATCGTTTATCAATGTTATTAAGATGATATGTTTAATCATTCACGGCTTTCACTTACCTCCGTTGTTAAAATTAATTTAAGAATTTTGAAATAGATATAGAGATAAAAATATTTTTGTTATAGAATTAATTAAATTAAATCCCAATAGAAACTTGTGTTTTATTAAATAATCTATTATATTACGATCTACGACTATCAGTTTGTTTCATTGGCATTTTATCACCCTCCACTAACTTCTACAATTGTTGTAGATTGCAGGTGTTGGGACTTGAGCTCTTAGCACATTTATCAGCCTATAGCCGAGGGGTTTGAGGGAATTATAATTCACTAAATAAAATTCTAGTATTATATAATATTTTTTTCTAAAATCTTTAGCCATCCAGCGGTATATTATACATCTATATTACTATTCTTGTGTTCAAAAAGGCGAAAATTACATTAAAAAAATATGTTTGCTGTTTTTCCCTTAAGCTGTTTACCAAATTATCTCAACTTGCATATTTAGCCATTTTTTAGTAATGCTAATCAAATGATATGGTTATTTTTATAGAATCTACAAAATTAAAGGGACTTTAGAGAATGAAACTTTAAAATACTGGCATTTAAGACCTGTCAGAGTATTTCAATTAGAATAAAATTTACATGATATTAAACCCTTTTAAATTTCACCTCAATATAGCGAGTTTAATCAAAGTCGTTTCGTACGACTTTTCGTTTTTGCGCTAGACTTGAAACACACACACACACACAATAGACCTTTTTTTGGGACTTGGTTATTAGTACTTAGGGGACCCTGAAATGTGTATTTCCGTCGAAAACTAGAATCCTAAAATTTTCACGATCGCAATACTTTCCCTTACTATATATTTCATCTATAGGTAAGAGAATGTAAAATATAGTAAGGGAAACTAAGAAATAATGTTATTCTTTAACATATTTGATAGCTAATAAGAAAATTCAATCAACATACATTGCTTGTTTGTTTATTAATTTAGTGTCATTTTTATGCTAAACGGACAATGGTTCTTTGGGAGTCCCAACTTTTGTCTATCCAGATTTAATTAGGATCTTTTTTAATCTTTAACAAGTACCTGGCATCGCTCAGGCTCGGGGCTACCATTTTATGTCCACTACAAAGTATTTGTACTCCATTTAATAAATACTAGGGATCCTACCGGGTTGGAACCCGCGACGTAGGACATAGAAGGCTGTTATGCTAACCACTACACCGAAGATGTGGTTGCGGTTGAAAGTGTTAAGATATCATTTCTCTCCGTAATAATCTCATTTGTGAACCAGAGACGTTGCAAATGTTTCCTAGGCCTATAAAAATTTATTTCATTCTCAATACAGTTTTTTTTTTTTTTTTTACTTTTTTTGTTAACTTTTATCTTAGTACTGTGCTCGCCGTTTTAGGCTACTTCAACACTTACTAGACAAACGGTCAAACCTTCCTCTGAACTACAAAAGACTCATCTACATGACTATTATAAGACCAATCTGGACTTACGGAGTAGAGCTTTGCGGCTCTACTAAACCATCAAATTCTTCCCGCATCCAATCCTTACAATCCAAAATTCTTTGCAAAATCCTCAACGCTCCTTACTTTGTCACAAATTAACTTATCCATAACGACCTTAATGTTCCCTATGCTACTGATTTGGCCCGGACCAGGTATCGATCCTTTCATGGCAAACTCCATTATCACTCTAACTTCATAGTTTCAATCCTTTCTTCCTCCTCAATTCCTGATAATCCTCCGAGGCGCCTAAAAAGCGAATGGCCCCGGGACCTTCTAGTTTAGATTATTTTTAGAGTGCTTTCAACGGGAAGCTTCTCCACATGTATATCATGTCATTGTATTATATAACTATCGCATTTGCTTGATGTATTTGTTTTGTTAATACAGTTGCAAATACCAATAAAAAAAAAAGAAGCTTAGTACTGTTTTTCAAACCACAACACCCTAATGCAGATAGTTATTTTTTTATTTTTGTTAACAGTAACCTTGACTGATCTCCCACAATAAATAATCATTGAAATTTACAACAGTTGTTAATTTTGACGTTGCCTTACCGAGGAAGCTATAAATGAGTTGTCTGCTTGATATATACGAGCAATTACAAACATGAAGGCATTAGTATTCAAAGGGATTTCTTGATTAGTGTTGCACTCATAGCCCTGTTAAACTCAGCACGCACATCACTAAATATTCTTAGTTTTTTGAGGTGTTTGATATGAATCTCTAAAACTCTAAATAACCCTGAATAATCATATCTTATTATTTCTTTCATTTTATTTTAATCTTCATCCAATTATATTTTCAAAAAAGTATTAACAGGTTTATGAAATCTATTATGAAGTCTATGTGGGCCAGTTATAACAAAAATAACTCAGAAATCATGCATACGGTAAAAAACTAGAAAGCCTTTTTTTTTTTTAAATTTTGGTGGACGTTATATCCATAATATTATTAATAAAATATTTTACAAGTTTAGTTTTTATATCCAAGTTTTAGCTATCAAGTAATAGTCCGTTCAATTTAAACATTCAAAGCTACATAAATTCCCACTAAGCTGAAAATTAGGAAGATTGTTTAAAATATGATTTAAAATAAAATTTGAAAGTTCCCCATCTTTCAATGTAATGCTGATGTATTGATAATTGAAACAGAAATAGAGCAATTCAATTTGACAATTACAACTATTGTTTTTGGTGAAGATGTAGACTTACTCGTAATACTCACTGCTCGAACTCCAACTGAAATAACTATTTTCTTCTTAAAACCAGAAAAAGCTCAACTACTTTTTTTAAACTTAAATTTCTTTTTTCTTTTCAATCTCTGCTAATATTCATTATTTTGCAATAATTAAACAGGATCACACCCGAACCGTGAAATAAGCATACTGGGAAAACCACGTTAAAAAAAAAAATCAGCTTCGCGCAACACACGACTTTCACTTACCTCTATTATTAATATCAATTTAAGAATTTTTAAACAAATTTAGAAACAAAAATAAATTGTTAAAGAATTATTTACATTTGATTTTTATAGAAAGATGTTATTAAACAATATGTTAAAATATTATCTACGAAATTCATTTCATTTCATCACGAAATCAAGAGAGCGAGAAGAGGTCAAGTACCGAGAAGTAGGCGCTTAGCCATCCTGTCCACCGCGAAGTAATGCCTGCAAGGAGTCCCGCGGTGCGGCATCGCAGCGAATGTAAGTGGTTTTTAGTGAGTAAGAATCTCACACTGTTGTGGATTCAAGAGCCCACTTCGTCTTATGAAAGATTTCCCCCTACAATAAAAAAAACACAAAAAAAACAGTCACACAACCTTTTTTCGGGACTTGCTCATTTGGACTCAAAAGACCCTAAAACGTGAATTTCCGTCGAAAACTGGAATTCGAAAATTGTCACGATCGCAATACTTTCCGTTAATATATATAGTACAAGTACACTACCTCATCTGTGGCGTGGAAACGTGTGCATATTATGACGATAACAACTTTTTGAATCGTTATATCTCAAAAATAGTGGCTCCTGGGAAAAAAAATTATTTGGAGATAATTTTATGATCTACAATTTTTGTTCAAGGTATTTTTATGATAAAAGTTACCGTTTTGCGAAAAACTAATTTGTTTGACCTTTGATTTTGAATTTTTTTTTTTCCATGATGGGGAACTTTCAAATTATATTTTTAATCATATTTTAAACAATCTTACTGATTTTCAGCTTGGGGAGAATTCATGTAACTTTGCTCTTATATTTTGGTGTGATTTGACTGGACTATAATGAAGTATTGGATATTCAAAATCCTTTCATGTTCGTGGGTTATAACGCTCATAATGTTCCTCTAGGAAAAATTAAAGTTATTTTCGCTAGATATACTTACGATCATAAAAATTGTTTTCTGTTTAATTAATTACAATTTTTAGGGAATTTAAATACCCTTAGATTGTATTAATCCAGAGTAAATCGGACACTGGTCAGCCCTTGTGAAATCCAATTACTGAAGTCAGAGAATTTCTTAACTTGTTGCTAAGAGGTCATTATCAGAAAAAAAAAAGTCTTACAAATCTTTTTTTGATAAACTTGCCAACTTCGAGAGACCTAGCCATCCCCTAAAATGTCTTTTAGTAGTTCTCGATAGCCCTGAAGATGTTCTGAACAGGGTCGAACGATGATTTAGAAAGTTCATATTATCTTCCAAACTCCAACTTCCATTCTTGGGATTTCCGAGAAAAGTTTACAATTTCCCTGTTTTGTAAAAGTTTGCCGTGATAAAGGCTCGGCCATAACAAGTTATAAATTAGTTGTGCGGTAGTGGCCGCCTCGGTTCTGCAATAAATCCTCCAACATTTAGAAAACACGGCTCCTCCTGGTCTACTCGAGAGAGTAGACTATTTTCTCTAGTATTTTTGTTCTATCGTTTTCTCATCTAGCATCAGTAAAAGATGAATGAAAATTAGATGTTTCATTAAAAGACATAAGAGAGTTGAATGAACGTTGGAAATTAATTTAAACCAACTAATAGTATAATAATGATTTAGGATTTTTATTAGGTAAAATATATTCGTATCAAATAATATATCTCCTTCAAATATTTGAAAAGAACTTTATACTATAATGGAGTATAAAAAAAGTGTAAACGCCTTTAACCCATTGGTAATAAATAAATAATTAATATTCTCATTGTTTATTATACTACTAATATTTTCGTTTAGAAAAAAAAAATGATTATTTTTATTTCAAAACATTATACTTAAAACTCTGGTGAGTGCAGCACATGACTTTCATTTACCTCCTTTTTATAATAAATTTAAGAATTTTTAAATACTTTTAGAGATGAAAATAAATTGTTAAATAATTAATCACCTAGAGTTTTAACAGAAACATGTGCTTTATTAAATAATCAGTTTCGTACGACTTTTATTTTTGCGCTAGACTTACTACACACACACGCGCGGACACACTAAGACCTGTTTGCGGGACTTGGTTATTTGGACTCAGAAAGGCCGAAAACTTGTATTTCTGTTGTAAACTGGAATTGAAAAATTTTCACGATCGCAATACTTTCACTTACTAAATATTTCATATATAGTATGTGAAAGTATTGTAGTATACCTATATTTCACATATAGGTAAGTGAAAGTATTGTAGCATTCCTATATTTCATATATAGGTAATTGAAAGTAAAAATGTATATGTTATATTTAATTATATCAATACAAATTTAATACGCACAAACACATATGGAAGGAAGTTAATAGACACACTCTTAGTACGAACGAACTGGTCCTCTGAACTCTCTTAACTAGTAGTTTGTATGAATTGAAAATTGAATGGATTCTTCTAGATGGAAGGATTCTGGTGATAGATAAAATTTGGAGCTTAAACCCCTTGAACTGCAATAGTCCTCGACATGGCCGAAGAAACTCCACTTTGACGTCAGTGGACCAGCTTGCTCGTAATA
Organism: Piezodorus guildinii; assembly: GCA_023052935.1. Taxonomy (NCBI): domain Eukaryota; kingdom Metazoa; phylum Arthropoda; class Insecta; order Hemiptera; family Pentatomidae; genus Piezodorus; species Piezodorus guildinii. Next base: position 72,532,313 of record CM041297.1, on the reverse strand, counting down.
AGAGTGTCTATAAAATTTCATACAAGTACGGTTAAAAAAAAAATGCCTAGCGTGCGGTTGTCCGATTCTTGACAGAGTGTAGGGCTTATGATACTCACGGAGCACAATTTGCAATCGACACTGACTTACACAGTCACAGTTCTACAAAACAACATACAAAAAATTGCAATTTCATCATTTTCAAATAAATTAACTAATCCTCAAAAAGTTAATTCTAATTTTTTTTATCATGAAAAAATTTATCTAATTCATTACTATTACTTTCACCTACCTATATATGAAATATATAATAAGGGAAAGTATTGCGATTGTGAAAATGACCGGAATTCCTACTTTATTCCATGCATTTAGCACCTTTTTACGATTTTCTCAAAAACGGCTCTAACGATTTTGGTTAATCTCGCTATATCATGTAAAATGTAATGGACTTTAATATCATGTAGGTTTCATCCTGAATGAAATAGTCTGATGGGGCTTAAATACACATCTTTATATAAAAATCAAATGTAAATAATTCTTTAACAATTTATTTTCGTTTCTAAATTTCTTTAAAAATTCTTAAAGGGCCTCGGGTAAGCACGTGAAATCTGCCCCCGCGTGTATTAGAACCAAATTTATACCATTGAGTCATACCTATGAGAAACAACTTTACGCAAATTTTTAGCCCCTGAATCCTAATGGGAGGGAAGTTATGGAGGGGGAAAGAAAATACAAAAAAAATTGTTTTCTCCTGAACAGCTCAACTGATTTTCACGAAAAACATATATGTTATGGATTTTAGCAATAGGTTTTAAAAAATATTTTTTAAAAATTCTTTTCCATGAAAATGTTGGTCAAAAATGTTTTTTGAATTTTCAAAAAAATACAATACTTTCCCTTATTATATATTTCATATATAGGTAGGTGAAAGTAATAGTAATGAATTAGAAAAATTTTTTCATGATAAAAAAAATTAGAATTAACTTTTTAAGGATTAGTTAATTTATTTGAAAATGATGAAATTGCAATTTTTTGTATGTTGTTTTGTAGAACTGTGACTGTGTAAGTCAGTGTCGATTGCAAATTGTGCTCCGTGAGTATCATAAGCCCTACACTCTGTCAAGAATCGGACAACCGCACGCTAGGCATTCTTTTTTAACCGTACTTGTATGAAATTTTATAGACACTCTTATTACGAGCAAGCTGGTCCACTGACGTCAAAGTGGAGTTTCTTCGGCCATGTCGAGGACTATTGCAGTTCAAGGGGTTTAAGCTCCAAATTTTATCTATCACCAGAATCCTTCCATCTAGAAGAATCCATTCAATTTTCAATTCATACAAACTACTAGTTAAGAGAGTTCAGAGGACCAGTTCGTTCGTACTAAGAGTGTGTCTATTAACTTCCTTCCATATGTGTTTGTGCGTATTAAATTTGTATTGATATAATTAAATATAACATATACATTTTTACTTTCAATTACCTATATATGAAATATAGGAATGCTACAATACTTTCACTTACCTATATGTGAAATATAGGTATACTACAATACTTTCACATACTATATATGAAATATTTAATAAGTGAAAGTATTGCGATCGTGAAAATTTTTCAATTCCAGTTTACAACAGAAATACAAGTTTTCGGCCTTTCTGAGTCCAAATAACCAAGTCCCGCAAACAGGTCTTAGTGTGTCCGCGCGTGTGTGTGTAGTAAGTCTAGCGCAAAAATAAAAGTCGTACGAAACTGATTATTTAATAAAGCACATGTTTCTGTTAAAACTCTAGGTGATTAATTATTTAACAATTTATTTTCATCTCTAAAAGTATTTAAAAATTCTTAAATTTATTATAAAAAGGAGGTAAATGAAAGTCATGTGCTGCACTCACCAGAGTTTTAAGTATAATGTTTTGAAATAAAAATAATCATTTTTTTTTTCTAAACGAAAATATTAGTAGTATAATAAACAATGAGAATATTAATTATTTATTTATTACCAATGGGTTAAAGGCGTTTACACTTTTTTTATACTCCATTATAGTATAAAGTTCTTTTCAAATATTTGAAGGAGATATATTATTTGATACGAATATATTTTACCTAATAAAAATCCTAAATCATTATTATACTATTAGTTGGTTTAAATTAATTTCCAACGTTCATTCAACTCTCTTATGTCTTTTAATGAAACATCTAATTTTCATTCATCTTTTACTGATGCTAGATGAGAAAACGATAGAACAAAAATACTAGAGAAAATAGTCTACTCTCTCGAGTAGACCAGGAGGAGCCGTGTTTTCTAAATGTTGGAGGATTTATTGCAGAACCGAGGCGGCCACTACCGCACAACTAATTTATAACTTGTTATGGCCGAGCCTTTATCACGGCAAACTTTTACAAAACAGGGAAATTGTAAACTTTTCTCGGAAATCCCAAGAATGGAAGTTGGAGTTTGGAAGATAATATGAACTTTCTAAATCATCGTTCGACCCTGTTCAGAACATCTTCAGGGCTATCGAGAACTACTAAAAGACATTTTAGGGGATGGCTAGGTCTCTCGAAGTTGGCAAGTTTATCAAAAAAAGATTTGTAAGACTTTTTTTTTTCTGATAATGACCTCTTAGCAACAAGTTAAGAAATTCTCTGACTTCAGTAATTGGATTTCACAAGGGCTGACCAGTGTCCGATTTACTCTGGATTAATACAATCTAAGGGTATTTAATTTCCCTAAAAATTGTAATTAATTAAACAGAAAACAATTTTTATGATCGTAAGTATATCTAGCGAAAATAACTTTAATTTTTCCTAGAGGAACATTATGAGCGTTATAACCCACGAACATGAAAGGATTTTGAATATCCAATACTTCATTATAGTCCAGTCAAATCACACCAAAATATAAGAGCAAAGTTACATGAATTCTCCCCAAGCTGAAAATCAGTAAGATTGTTTAAAATATGATTAAAAATATAATTTGAAAGTTCCCCATCATGGAAAAAAAAAAATTCAAAATCAAAGGTCAAACAAATTAGTTTTTCGCAAAACGGTAACTTTTATCATAAAAATACCTTGAACAAAAATTGTAGATCATAAAATTATCTCCAAATAATTTTTTTTCCCAGGAGCCACCATTTTTGAGATATAACGATTCAAAAAGTTGTTATCGTCATAATATGCACACGTTTCCACGCCACAGATGAGGTAGTGTACTTGTACTATATATATTAACGGAAAGTATTGCGATCGTGACAATTTTCGAATTCCAGTTTTCGACGGAAATTCACGTTTTAGGGTCTTTTGAGTCCAAATGAGCAAGTCCCGAAAAAAGGTTGTGTGACTGTTTTTTTTTGTGTTTTTTTTATTGTAGGGGGAAATCTTTCATAAGACGAAGTGGGCTCTTGAATCCACAACAGTGTGAGATTCTTACTCACTAAAAACCACTTACATTCGCTGCGATGCCGCACCGCGGGACTCCTTGCAGGCATTACTTCGCGGTGGACAGGATGGCTAAGCGCCTACTTCTCGGTACTTGACCTCTTCTCGCTCTCTTGATTTCGTGATGAAATGAAATGAATTTCGTAGATAATATTTTAACATATTGTTTAATAACATCTTTCTATAAAAATCAAATGTAAATAATTCTTTAACAATTTATTTTTGTTTCTAAATTTGTTTAAAAATTCTTAAATTGATATTAATAATAGAGGTAAGTGAAAGTCGTGTGTTGCGCGAAGCTGATTTTTTTTTTTAACGTGGTTTTCCCAGTATGCTTATTTCACGGTTCGGGTGTGATCCTGTTTAATTATTGCAAAATAATGAATATTAGCAGAGATTGAAAAGAAAAAAGAAATTTAAGTTTAAAAAAAGTAGTTGAGCTTTTTCTGGTTTTAAGAAGAAAATAGTTATTTCAGTTGGAGTTCGAGCAGTGAATTTTCAAAAAAATATTTTCTGGTTATAATGGTTTGGTACACCTCCAATTTTTCACTACTTTATTTCATTGGAGGGTGCTCCATAACATATATTTTTTTCAATTTTATCGCAAGTGTACCCCACGGTGAAAAATAAAAGTAACGATTTTTCTCCTGAACGGATCAACCGACTTTCACGAAAAAAATATATGTTAATGGTTTTCTATAAGAGTTATAAAAAACATGTTTTTAAATTTTTTATTTGAAAACGTGAGTAAAAATTTTAATTTTTAATATTTAATTTGTTTGTTTAATTATGTTGGATTACTACACCAACAATTTTTTGTTAATTTAATTCATTTGAGGGTCCTGCACAATATTTTTTTTTTCAAGTTGATCTAAAATGTACCCAATAGTGAAAAATAAAAAAAACAAAAACCTTTTTCAGCTCTCTAAGTAGTAACTGGTCACGCATGAAGAGTAGAGATAGAGCTGTAGGATCGTTATGTCATGAGAGATTACTTACCCACTATGCACATAGTATGTATGTTATTATACCTATTATTATAAATATCTTAAATTGGATGGAATATATTTTTTTATTTATTTTTTTTTTTTTTTTTTTGACTTGGATAACTACTACATAACACTATATGCTATATTTATATAAAACGTAACTACAAAGATTTTTTAATTTATATTTTTTCATACACACTTCAAGATACACTTGCGATAAAATTTAAAAAAAATATATTTTACGGAGCACCCTCCAATGAAATAAAGTAGTAAAAAGTTGGAGGTGTACCAAACCATTATAACCAGAAAATATTTTTTTTTTAACATACAATTTTTTTTTTTTTTCTTGCCCCCCTCCATAACTTCCCTTCCATTAGGATTCAGGAGCTAAAAATGTGCGTAAGGTGGTTTCTCATAGGTATGACTCAATGGTATACATTTGGTTCTAATACACGCGGGGTCAGATTTCACATGCTTATCCGGCTAGGCCCTTTATACTAATAACAGAGGTAAGTGATAGTCGTGTGTTACGCACAAAAGAATTGTTTTTCTTTTATTTTGAGTAGATAAACCTACTAATGGTTAAGTTTATATTTATCTATTAAACTACTTTGTAGCATCCTCAATATTTTGTCCATAATTGTCATTCATTGGCTGCAATGTAGGGCACTATAGTGGTAAGGGGGCCTGACCACAGCAAAAACACCAACTTGGGTCAGAATCCGCAGCTAATGGCCAAGCCTCACCCTCTCATTATTGAAGCTGTTAGTTAACATCCTGCCCTATTACAGCGCTATTTATCATATTTTCAACGGATATAGCACATTTTTCAATTATTGTCATTAGGGATAAACATAAATCCATCATTATACTTATAAATTATTTTAAAGCTTTTTGGATTTGTTTTACTATGTTAATAATTATGTTATGAAATATATAGGTAAATTTCGTTCATGAAAATATTCTGTATTCTGAAGTAATTAACAAATAGGAAAAATAGAGAAAAAATAAATACAAAACACTATTTAATTAAAAGGGCTAAATGAAATTCAAAAGGCCCTAAATAATGCTAACATAATACCAGCCGAAGTTCTTGGAAGAGACCCCTTTAGACACAAAGTAGACGAATTGGAAGTTAAATCTCGGCAAACAAAAGAAAACAGTACAGTTGTTGGGTGAGCCTTTTCCACATGAATGGAAGCCTATTGAATGAACAAGAAGAACTTAAAGAAAAAATGATCGAATGGTTTATTTAACGTCAACCATTTTTTTAGATCGCAATACATTTTAGTACTCGAGTTATGTCACTAACTGAACTAACAACTGACATAGGATAATAACTATAGTCGCATAGGAAAGAAAAAGAAAAACCACAGCCAGCTAAACTGACTTTTTCTAGGCCACTTGAAAAACTTTCAACATGACACTGACAGAATAAACTGACCATTTACGATCCGTCCTGACGCGCTATCTAAAAGAACTACTGATAAAAAGTTTTGCGCTGAAATTAAAGATTATGTATAAATCCGTTTTCCTTGACCATTGTAATAATTAATGAATTTATATTATAGATTGTTTCTAGATTTGTCTGAAATTTATGATAAGAGATAAAATATATTTAAGATTTGTCCTTGATACCTTGAAGGGTCTCATTTTACCCAATTATGTTTAATTAGTTAAAGTGTCTCCTTCCCTCCACGCGCAGACAATATTTCTTACGACCATACCTTTACTAAACCATGAACTCCCTATTCTAATATCCTAGAATTCCTAAAAGTTTCAAATATATGTTTTGCCAACGTTTCGACCCCCATTGTGGGTCATCATCAGGGCGTGTTGTAGGCGAATGGGAAACATGATAAGTTTTAAGGTTGGGAAAAACTAGTCTAGTTTCATTTGCCTACAACACGCCCTGATGATGATCCACAAAGGGGTCGAAACGTTGTCAAAAATAAACTTTTGAAACTACTCAATTGTTTCATTCACCGACCGCCACCGGACCAATTCCTTTTAGTAGTCCACTTATTTATATATAAAATATACTGTAAGATAACGTTTTGCGTTCGCAAAAGCTTCTCATTCGAGTTTTTACCGGAAATACAAGTTATACGGTTTCCTGAGATCATATTACTTGGCTAAATTCCACAATTTCCAGCAAAGTCAGCTTGTGTTTGTCCGTTTGGTGGATTTTGGTTTAAAAGAGCCTCACCATGCCATTTAGTACCTTTTTCGATTTTTTTTATTCAGAACGGCTTCAACTATTTTAATTAAACTCGCTTAATTGATGTTTAATAGGCTTTAACATCATTTTGGTATCATTCTCATTAAAATGATTCTGTCATGGATTAAATATGTTAAATAGCCGATTAAGTTAAATTAAATGTTTCCATCGAAATTCAACCTAATTCTTTGATGAAATTTAATCTCTAACTTCAGTTGATCTTTTTAAATTGATTTTAACAACGGAGTTAACTGAAAGTCGTCTTCGGGCTATTTATTATATTTCAGTATACAAATCAGAAGCCGAAAGCATTATTAAGTGTCTGCGTGAGAATATATTCAAGGCAACTTGGATAAGTTGGTGTTTTGTAGGTATTATTGGCCAAGGTGGAATAGAGAATGAAGAACTTTTAGCAGAAGTTTAGCTTCATCCCACAAGTTACGCTATTAAGTAAAACAAACTAGAACTGGACTTATTATAGTTAATTTTTATGAATACTATATATTATTTCATACTTGAACATTTAATTGAGGTTAGCAGAATTTGTAAAATTCTCATCTACTTTTGTAATAAATAATTTATCGATTGATACACAATATAATAACATACGTTATTTCAATTATAGGAACGTATTTGTTATTAAAAAAAAAAATCTATTATTTAATGTACATGGTCTAGACTACATGTTTATAGATTCATTTATCACAGCCAAATTGATCGCTCGAATTCTCTTCAAAAGTCAATTGACTGGGTATATTTGTGTTTAAATTTATTTTACAAGAATTTGTGCAAATGCAAATTACTTGAAAAGATTAGTGTTCAACAGGTCTACAGTATGAAATTTTCAGTTTCACATTAGTATATTTTTATAAAGAAGAAAAACAATATAAATGATATCAGATTAAATTTTGATGTATCTGATTAACGATAAACAATTCGCTTTTGGTTTTTTTAGAAAAATATATTTCCTCTAATAGTATATTCATAATGAAAGATTCTATAATGGTATTGTTGCATTAAAAATATTACTGGAAAGTTTAATTTAAATAAATTTTTAATTTTATTAAAAAGTTTTTATTAACATTAGTAGGCTTGTTTTATTTAATACAGTAAAAAAAAATACAATTTGTTTTGTTTAAAGTAATTAAATAATTTGAAATTTAGTTTTATTTTCGATCAAAATAATAGACCATGACATTTATTTAGTATTAATTTTCTAGATATTTTTCATTACACTGTGGCGTGCTAAGCTGAATAAGTTAAAATTAGATATGTAGTTTTTGAGATTTTTAAAATTACCTGATACAAGGGTAAATTTTTTATTTTAATTGTACTGAATTAAAGATTTTTCATAGGCTTTAGTCTACTTATTTTTTTTATTTTACTACTTATTTTATTTTTACACAAAATACAAATATGATATGTACACATGACACAGATATTTGTCCTTCTATTACCCGAAGGTATTCTAAGGAGGATTGCTATATGCGCTGCATGCACTATTAACATTTCAAGGGCTTCTATGCCTTTATGTATCAATTACAAAATGGGAGGGACCATTCTTTAGGGTTTCTATATACTACTTTTTTTTTTTTTCTTTTCTTAGCCCCTTATTTTCTCTTCTGAAAGCTGCAACGCTGGTAAGTTCTCCTTTTTCTGCAATCGTGCATTTTAAGGAGTTGCAATTCTTCAACGTTACTTCTGGAGAGTAATAACATTATGAATAATAATTCAGGTTATGGTGCTCACCTTCTAGTTTGTTTCGGCCTTACAACTAATACTTAAACTTATTTATTTATTTGTTGAGTTTCTGCCATCGCTGAGGTATTCCTGGAGGTTTCAGTTGATTAAATATAGGGTTATTTACAAATTTCTTTGATTTGAAAAACTTTAAATTCCTCTCACTCATAAATTTTTTAATTGTTGGTATTTTCATCACTTCATGTAATTTCTTTGTTTTTACTCTTTGGAATATCGTTCCTTTTGTAATTGTTCTTAGAATGCCGTTTTGTAATGCCTGGACATTCTTTAATTTTTTGAGAAAAGTGTGCTGAAAATTTTAAGTGTCTGTCGAATGTGATTCCTCGCGCGGATCTCATTACCGCGTATGGGGAGCGTCCCACGGTGGCGGATGTGGGGATGGTCGGTGGAATTTCCTCGGAAGCTCCTCCCGGCTAAGTCCGATGGACTCGCTGACCAACAATGAAAGCGGCCCTCCAGGCTTGCTGGAGGGTGTGACGTAGGTTCGAACGCCCTACTCACATATTTTAGTTCACAAAATACCACAAACAGTCATGGATTCCTCTAAGGTAAAACGCCCATTATCCGGAAGTAAACTAGTCCCCCGTTCGGGTGTCCGGGTGGGGACTGCTTCAGAGGAATCTAGGCGCAAGATGAAAAGTAGAGATCTAACATTAGGGACGTGGAACGTTAGAAGTTTAAATACGGCAGGTGGGTTAAAGTCGGTCGCGAATGAAGTTAAGGGTACCATTTAGATATCGTTGCATTACAAGAGGTTCGCTGGCCAGGGAGGGTTTACAGGGAAAGTATACTATTTGGTACGGGGGGAGCGTTAATTATTGTTTAGGTACCGGGTTTCTGATTAGGAATAGATTTCTTTCCGCATTACGGGATGTACAGTTCTTTAGTGAAAGAATATCGGTTGCTATCTTTCAGGGTCGTTGGTCTAAAATCGCGTTTATAAACATTCACTTGGGTTCTGCGCATGCGCATGAGTATAGCGGTCATCTTTCAAATCGGCTCTTGGATTTCTTGCTTTTTCAGTTGGATATCACTTCAGAAAAGTCTTGAAAACATCACCAGGCTTCAGGATAACAACAACAGTAAATATTGGAGCAAGCAACGGTAAGTTGGGTTACAATTTACACTGTAAAGTGAATGCTGAGTCACCTCTTCATATCAGCTGATTGCCAATAGCTAGGCAAGGCTGGTCTTGCTTAACTTTTCTTAAGTTATTTTTTTTCCCCACATCTGGTTATTATTTAATTATTTTCCTTACATGAAATGCGATATTATCATCAAGTAATGTCCTCCAAAGCTTCAACTAAAAGATCTAGATCTAGTGGTTCAATCCCGTCTCCTACGAAACAAAGACCTCGCCGAGATACTAATAAAAGATTACAAGCAACCCCTTCAGGTACTAATTCAGAATCTCAACCACAACCTTGCACATCGTCACAAGGGATGACTGACGAATCGCCGTTTTTCACCCCAAATCCTTTTCAGATTTTACATAATGAAAAAGAAAACATGGAATCTACTCCTATACCCAGTGAACCACGGCCTCCTCCAATATTTATCAAAAATATTAGAAATTTCCAGTTGTTGTGTGTGCAATTGAACAAAATTACCGAATCTACCAGCTACTACTGTATGAGTAGAACCAATGATACCAAAATATCTCCTACTACTGCCGAGACATATAGAAAAATAGTGAAATACCTAACTGAAACCAAAGCAGATTTCCATACCTACCAGCTACGCCAAGAGAGAGCTTTAAGGGTTGTAATCAGAAACTTACACCCCTCGACACCAGTTGAAGCTATTAAAGAAGAACTAACGGAGATGGGCTATAAAGTGCGGCAAGTCACTAACGTCCAAAAGGATAAAATTCCTCTACCTCTCTTTTTTGTGGATTTGGAACCAGCTGAAGGAGTTGAAAAAATCTATGACCTCAATAGATTGTACTACTCCAGTGTAAGAGTTGAAAAACCTTACACAAAGAGAGAGATAATTCAGTGCCATAATTGTCAAGCATATGGTCATACTAAAACTTATTGTCATCACATACCACGCTGCGTGAAATGCGGTGAACAGCACAGGTCTGTGGAATGTACGAAACCAAAATCAACACCCGCTGTATGTGCTCACTGCCTCAAGGACCACCCGGCTAACTATAAAGGATGCCAAATCTATAAGGAACTCAGGACCAGGTTTCAAAAACCTCAAGTACTGGATGAAACAACAAGACATGCAAGCACCAGAAGAGAACCCTCTAAACGCATTGATGCCAATGTATCATTTGCCCACCTACTTGGAGGTGGGAATCAAAGTACCGAAGCCGTGGCCCTGCCGGAACTAATAAATATACCTCAATCCATTCCGCATATACCTCTTTCTCAAAATGTAACCAATCCTAAGAATCCTAATCCACCGCAAATCTCTCATATTCCTCCTCCTTCAAACGCCACAGACCTTTCCAGTTTGATGACATCCTTTATCTCCGAAATGAAATCCCTTGTTATGCCTCTAATATCACTCCTTACGAACCTGGTATCAAATCTCATTCCTGCCTTACAAAAACCATAAATGACCTCACCTAATTCCTTATCCATTCTCCTTTGGAACGCAAATGGTGTTAGAACTCACACTGACGAACTTACAGCCGTACTGCAAGACAAAAACATTGATGTTGCACTCATTACTGAAACTAGACTAACCACTAAACAGTACTTCAAAATACCAGAATACATAACATACCGACAGACCATCCAGACGGCAAAGCCCATGCCGGTACTGCTGTCATTGTCCGCCGATCCATCACCCATCACTTACATCCACTTCCCGCCCACGATTACCTACAAGCAACTTCCATTGTAATCAAAACCTTTTCCTTTCCGCTTATCATCGCATCAGCATACTGCCCTCCTAAACATCCTATTTCCTCTGCCCAATTTGGATCCTTCCTCAACTCCTTGGGAAATCACTTCATTTTGGGTGCCGACTTAAACGCTAAAAATCAACAGTGGGGTTCTAGAACCACCAATTCTCGTGGACGGGCGTTGCAGTCTGCACTCAACTCCCGACGCTTTCATCTCCTACCTCCCGATTCTCCTACCTACTGGCCGACAGATCCTAACCGTAATCCTGACATCCTCGACTTCTTCATCCACTGCGGATTAGGCTCCCTGAACTATTCCGTAACTCGCCTTGATGAACTTTCCTCTGATCATAGTCCATTAATCCTAAATGTATCCATAACTCCTATTCCGAAACCTTTCCCACCGTCATTCATTAGAGGCCCTGTCAACTGGAACCTCTTCCGCGAAATCCTTACCAATGATATTGACCTCAGAGTACCTCTCAAAACCCAAACTGACCTTGATGATGCCGTATATTCCTTTACAACCACAATTCAACAAGCTGCCTGGACTGCCTCCTCTCCCAAACAATCCCAAAGAATTCCTAACAAAAGCCATTTACCACAACACCTGAAGGACCTCATCAACACCAAACGCCGAGCCAGATCATTATGGCAACGCACCCGCCACCCAGAAGATCGCCGTTCTTACAACTTTCTTTGCAGAAAATTAAAGCGGGGTTGGCAATATTCCGTTCCCAATCCTACAATTCCTACATCTCCTCTCTCTCGACTCGTGACAATTCCCTATGGAATGTCACGAAGAGAATTCTAAAATCCCACACCATTTCCCACCCTCTCCGGCGCTCTGATAGTTCCTGGGCTGCTTCCGACAAGAATAAAGCCGAGGAATTCGCACAGCACCTTTCCAAAGTTTTCACTCCTCATCCTGAGCTCAATCCAACCCATACTGCAACAGTTGAAGAGTTCCTAATGTCACCAATACCACTATTCTTACCACCTAAAGCAGTTAATCCATCTGAGGTTAAATATCTTCTTAAAAAGCTTCCTCTCCGTAAATCCCCAGGATACGACCTCCTTACTCCTCAGATCTTAAGACAACTTCCTCCCAAAGCCATTACATTTCTTGCATATCTCTATAACTGTATCCTACGCACTACCTATTTCCCTCTCATATGGAAACATTCAACTATCATCCTTTTCCTAAAACCAGGCAAACCTTCCCACAGCACTTCATCTTACAGACCTATAAGCCTGCTCCCGATCCTCTCCAAAATCTTCGAAAAACTCCTATTAAAACGAATCCTAGCCAAATTTCACAATTTTCCTTCACATCAGTTTGGATTTCGTCCTCAACATTCCACGGTTCACCAAGGTCTCCGAGTTGTAGACCACATTTCCTCCGCCCTTGAGTGCAAGGAGTATTGTTTGGGTGCCTTTCTGGACATAGCTCAAGCTTTTGACCGGGTGCGGCACCCGGGACTGCTCTTTAAGCTCAAAACCCATTTACCTCAATCCTTATACCTAATCCTCCGATCCTATTTATCAAACCGCTCCTTCCGAGTTCGCAGTGGTTCCGAATTTTCCAAACATTATACTGTTGAGGCCGGTGTTCCTCAAGGCAGCGTCTTAGGACCCGTCCTCTACATCCTCTACACCGCCGATATCCCTACCGATCCCGATACCTTTCTGGCAACATTTGCTGATGATACCGCCATTTTGTCATCTAATTCCGATCCTGAAGCAGCATCGCTAAATCTCCAAAAGCACCTTTCCCTTGTCGAAGACTGGTGCAATACTTGGCGTATTAAGGTGAACCAAAGCAAATGCACTCACGTCACATTCACCCTTCGACGCAAATCCTGTCCAACGGTTAATTTCAATTCCATACCGCTTCTTTCCTCAGACACAGTCCGGTATCTCGGCTTTTTACTAGACAAAATACTGACGTGGAACCCACATACAAGACTCAAAAGAAAAGAACTCAACCGCAGATTCGGCCAGTTATACGGACTACTTAACAGAAAATCTCATCTTACAGTTGACAACAAATTATTAATATACAAGACAGTACTGAAACCTATATGGACCTACGGACTTGAACTGTGGGGGACAGCTAAACTTTCTAACATCAAACGCATCCAATCCAAAGTCCTCCGAACAATAGTTAATGCTCCTTATTACGTTACCAACTGTACCCTACACCATGACCTTAATATTCCGTTTGTTTTAGACCTGGTACCATCCAAATTTTCCAAATTTCATCAGAACCTTAGTCATCATCCTAACCCGCTAGCGCAATCCCTATCCAGCACCACCCATCCCTACAATCCTCCTCGAAGATTGAAACGGCAGTGGCCACGAGACCTATTATAAACATTTAAACTGGAGTTCTGACAATGGTCAGATCCTCCACTCATGTACGGTATGTTTGTGACTACAGCGCCCTAACTCAGCCTCCACTGGCTCAGACCAGTGATGCGGCTGAGATAGAGGCGCTGGGATCTCTTGGATTCCGCTTTTTTCCTCCACAAGTGGAGGGAAAAGCGCTTGCTGGGGTCCCTTAGCAATTGTATATATTGTATATAGTTATGATTGTGTGTAAGATGTTTATTTATTTGCCAACTTTTTATTTATCTCAATAATAGGTTTTTGATTCGATTTGTTTTGTTTTTTATTTATTATTATTATTTTATTGTATATATATGAATTTATTTATGTTCTATTTTATGTAATTTGACCATTATTATTATTTTCTGTATATATTGTATGAATGTGGTCTCTTATCAGTATTATTATTGTTCATTTTGTAACAAATTGTAATATATCTCAATAATAAAAAAAAAAAAAAAAAAAAAAAAAAAAAATTCATTCTCCCACCGAAGATAGTGATGATGAAGTAAAATGCGAATTTTATGATAAACTAGAGTCGGTTAAATTACATTAAAATAATACTAGGTGACGCGAACGCAAAGGTTGGAAGGGAAGAAGTATATCGTCCTACAATCGGTAAAGAAAGTTTGCACGAATATAGTAATGATAATGGGACCCGACTAATAAACTTTGCCATTTCGAAAAACCTAATAATCAAAAGTACTACGTTTAAACATAAGGACATTCATAAGTATACGTGGACATCGCCGGTTGGACAAACTCGGAATCAAATAGATCATGTTTTAGTACAAAACAGATGGCAAAGTAGCATAATTAACGTGAGATCGTATCGTGGTGCATAATGCGGTTCTGATCATGAATTAGTAATCGCGAAACTTCGACAAAAACTAAATACAAAAAAGAGAACACCGAACTATATTCATCCCGAGAATTTTGATGTTGTTAAATTGAACAACCCCGAAATTAGAAAACAATTCGCGATAGAAGTAAAAAATAGGTTCGATGCTTTGGAATCTTCAGACGTGGAACACGAAGATGTAAACAAATTATGGGAAGGGATCAGGGATAATATTAAAGAGGTCGGTAACTTATGTCTTGGGAAAATCAAAAATAAAAAGAACAAACCTTGGTTCGACAGGCATTGTCAAAATATGTGTGAAAAAAGAAAAACCGCTAAACTGAATTCCTTAAATAATCCAAGCGATAATAATGTGGCTTACTTTCGGTTAGTAAAAAACGAAACTTCAAAATTATTAAAAAATAAGAAAAGAGAGTATCTTAAGGGCAAAATAATAGAAATAGAAAAACACAGAAACGAAAATAACGTAAGAGAGATGTACAAAGGTATAAACAAATCGCGTAAAAGATTTGAACCTTATTGAACGGGGTTAAAGATGCGAATAACAACATAATTTCGGATCCGACTGAGATATTAAATAAATTTAAACAACACTTTGACGGCATTCTAAATACGGAAAATAATAATCAATCTCCTCCCTCTGAATACCAGAGCGCTGAACCATGGGTAGACGCACCGATTAAAGAGGAAGTTGAAATGGCGATAGGAAAATTAAAACGGTATAAAGCTGCAGGAAATGATAATATCACGAGTGAATTAATCAAAGCGTGTGGAGAAGCGGGCGTTTCCAAATTACATGTTTTAGTTAAAAAGATCTGGGAAAATGAAAAAATACCCGAAGAATGGAAAGAATCAATACTTATTCCGATTCACAAAAAAGGACCGAGGACGGATTGTAACAACTATCGTGGGATCTCTCTTCTCCCAGTATGCTATAAAATATTCTCGTCAATACTAACTAGCCGAATCATGGAATACGCTGAGGAAATTATCGGAGACTACCAATGTGGTTTTAGGCGGAATCGCTCGACTATTGATCAAATATTTTCCTTACGTCAAATATTAGAGAAGAAGCTGGAATACAACGGTGTAGTCCATCAACTTTATATAGATTTTAAAAAGGCTTATGATTCTATAGACCGTCAGAAGCTATATAACATCATGATTGAACAGGGATACCTAAAAAGTTAGTAAACCTAGTAGAGATGTGTTTGTCGGAAACATTTCATAAAGTTA
Organism: Piezodorus guildinii; assembly: GCA_023052935.1. NCBI lineage: Eukaryota > Metazoa > Arthropoda > Insecta > Hemiptera > Pentatomidae > Piezodorus > Piezodorus guildinii. The sequence continues at coordinate 72,516,578 of CM041297.1, read as the reverse complement.
GAATCGGTCATAATTACTCCGAGAGATTTGAGGTGCGATCGGGTTTGAAACAGGGTGACTCCCTTTCACCTGTTTTGTTTAATATAGCCTTAGAATATGTTATAGAAAAGGTGATGTGTACAGATTCGTAACCTTATTAGCGCGTGGAAGACGACTATGTGGGAAGAAAAACTAAGAGCGGCGCATGGAGATCACCGAAAATTATGGACGATGACAAAGAGAGTGACTAGAACTTCAACTTCCGTCAGAATTCACGAAGATAATAAATTATTGAGTTCAGAAGAACAGGCTAGAAAACTAGCTGAATCTTCGATATAGAAATAAGACAGGGGTTGCTATACAGTACTTAAAATAATTAATTATTGTTAAAGTAAATTCCAAAGTACCGGCTTAACGAGAATACAATTTAGATGACATAAAAGGCATTATTATTACCGCTATTAATTATAAATTGCTATAAACGAGTCTGACGAAAATTGATAAAACCTTTTTCGAGAACATTGTAAATACCAGTGGTCCTACCAATAAAGAAAAACAAGACATATGCAGTAAAACGAAGCGGGTGGGAAGTTATATCGAACGAAAACATTTGTTTGAATAATACTTAAATACATATCTTTAATCGTCATGATTTTTTTTTTTTACCTACTGTACCAAAGTTCTGTTAAAAACCTACCTTCAAAAGAAACTAGATTAGTCTTAATTTTGCATTTATATGTATATTGTCAAATTCTTTTTTTTTTTTTTTTTTTCCCTTAAGAAAATTACTTATTTTAAAATCGTGAGGCTGAAAGGACTACATGTAGGTTAAGGCTGGCTGTAAGTTAAGAAGAAGAAGGTGAGATTGATGTGAGGTACTATGTAGCCGCCAAGGCCCCTATCCACACCAGGGGGATGTATGCAAGGTGACAATAAACCCCACAGCTGTAAAAGGCAGGCCGTTCATAAAGGTTGGATTTACACCGCTCTCGTCTCCAGTGCTTTTTCTTAACCATCCCGCCCTTGACGCTTGACCTAGTTTAGGCGCCATTTTAGTCGTCTATATCTGAATGTTTACGTTGCAGATCTCCGAAAAGAAAGGTTCAAGTTTGCTTTTTAGGTTGATGGGGAAATGATTCACCGTACTGCATGATGAGGAATCAATAAGTCTATCAAATTCTGTTATTTTATCTCATTAACATTATTTCTTTTTTTCAACAACAACATTTTTTATTGAGTAAAATTACAATCTGTCCCAATTTGGACATCAATAGTAGTGGTGAAAGATATCGTACATACTACATTCATACAATATTTACATAGAATAAAATTTCAATAATATATATACACAATAATGAATCAATACAATAAAGTCAAGAATTCACTTATACCTATATACACATACACACACTCATACATACATCACATTGAGTGAAGAATCTAGCCAGTGCTAGAACTCCAATATATTTACAAAAGGTCGCGGGGCCACTGCCGTTTCGACCTTCTAGGTGGGTTGTATGGATGAGTGGAGCTGGATAGGGATTGAGCTAGAGGATTAGGATGATGAATGAGGTTCTGGTGGAATTTGGAAAATTTGGATGGAATTAGGTCTGAAATAAATAGAACATTAAGGTCGTGGTGCAAGGTATAGTTGGAGACATAATAAGGAGCATTTACTATTGTACGGAGGACTTTGGATTGAAAGGATTGAATGTGTTTGATGTTGGTACGTTTTCTGTCCCCCACAGTTCAAGTCCGTAGGTCCATATAGGCTTCAGTATTGTCTTGTAGATTAATAATTTGTTGTAAACTGTAAGTTCAGATTTTCTGTTGAGTAGTCGGAATAACTGTCCGAATCTTCGGTTGAGTTCTTGTCTTTTAAGTCTTGTATGTTGGTTCCAAGTCAATCTTTTGTCTAACAGTAAGCCAAGATACCGGACTGTATCTGAGAGAGGAATTGGTAATGAGTTGAAATAAACTGGCGGACATTATTTTCGTCTAAGAGTAAAGGTTATGTGTTTACATTTGGCTTCGTTCACCTTTACACGCCAGTTATTACACCAGTGTTCGATAAGGAAAAGGTGTCTCTGAAGGTTTAAGGATGCTGTTTCAGAATTGAAACTGGATGATAGGATGGTGGTGTCGTCTGTAAAAGTTGCCAGAAAGGTTTCAGGATGTGTAGGAATATCAGCAGTGTAAAGGATGTAGAGGACGGTCCCAAGGCGCTGCCTTGAGGAACACCGGCGTCAACGGAATAAAGGTTGGAAAATTCTACAACACAGCGAACTCGGAAGGAATGGTTTGAGAGATAGGATCGGAGAAACATTATTTCTAGTTAATTTTATATTATCAGTTATCACAGTTTATATTCGTTTCGAATAAGTTTGATGAAATGAGTAATTTAACTATATTGATGAAAATAATTAAAATATGGACGCTTAAATATTTATTTCATTAAAACTATATAAACAAATTTTTTAATGATATTTTTATTATGTTATAACTAAATAATTAAATTTCACGGTTCTTTGTGTAACTTATGATATTTTTTTAAACATGTATTTATAGAAAATAATTTACAAAATCAGTCACATATACTATTTTATCAAACCATATTTATCAATTTATATTATTTATAATAAAATCGTCTAGGGGTTTTTAAATGATTAAATCGTGTTTTACCTCTCCGAATTAGTAATAAAAAAGATATAGAATATTTGCTATCGTTATTGGTTTGATGTTAAATTATTAATTAATGAAAGAGGGAGGAACATGTATATTTATGTACGAAACCATGGAGTCAGGTTCAAGCTCACATTACTTTGATGTGTTGTTTTCGTTACGTTTGTTTTTCTAACGATGTTTTCGACTTTGGTATCAAACTGATCTGGTTTTATCTTTATTAAAATATTCCCATTCCCATTGTGGATCTTAAATAACCTGTTTACAAATATTTTTGTATACTTCCAGCCATTAAAATATAGTCAATATATATATATAGTAAAGTATAGATTACTCAAATAGACATTAACTTTAAAAGGAATATTTACTTAATGGAGTTTTCCTGATTTATAATAATTTTATGTCCTTTGAATACATTAATCTCTAAAAATTTAATGCATAAAAAAAAAAAAAAGAAGTAAATACCCAAAATTTACATGGTTCAGAACTAGCAGATATAATATCGTTCAGAACTAGCAGATATAATATCGTTCCGAACTAGCAGATTTAATATCGTTCAGAACTAGCAGATATAATATCGTTCAGAACTAGCAGATATAATATCGTTCAGAACTAGCAGATATAATATCGTTTTGAAATCAGCAGTGGTGTGGTGATATGCCATGATCCTTTGATTTGTTTATTGTTTTTCTTATTACTTAAATGCCTATCAACACCTATATACAAAGTTATACCCTAATATTGTTATTTGGTAGTAATAAACCATTGTGTTAATATTGGCATCATTTTTTTTATAAATATTACGAGTTCGTCTTACACAATTTTCATCGTGACATCTTGGAGGATTTTTCGTTTCCTTTTTTTTTTTTTTTTTTTTTTTTTTTTTATGTTACCCTGACCGTAAGTTACAACTAAGTAAGTGTACGTTTAGCAATTTCTTATAAAATAAAATAAAAAATCACAGAAAATTTCTTTGTTACTTTCCTAAAAATTATTAAAACAATATATTTAATGTTGTTGATATTATTTTTTTCGAATATTAAAAATTTGTTCAAATAATCCAACAATACTAACTGCAAAAATAGTCTTGCACAATTTACAATGCGCTCACCGTATATTAGAAATAACTCTTAGCTAAATAAAAAAATCGAGTGCGCGACTTTCACTAACCTCCGTCATTAAAATCAGTTTATTAATTTTTAAATACATTTAGAGATAGAAATAAATTGTTAATGAATTAATTACATTGAGTTTCAATAGAAAAATTTGTTTTAATAAGTAATCTATTATATCATTATCTACAACAATCAGTTAGTTTTATCGGCTTTTCATCACTCTTCAATTTACATTGTTATAGCGAGTTTAATCAATATCGCTAGTGCCATTTCTGAAAAAATCGTAAAAAGGTGCAAAATTCTTCGTATAAAGTGGTTGTTCTGGTTAGCTGATTTTGATGAAAAAGTTGCTGTAACTTCTCGCGCGTAAAGTTGTCTTAAATATGTCAATGCGACTTTCTCGTATTTACACTTTTTACCACACACGGACGCCCACAAACTTACACAGACCTTTTTGCGGTACGTGTATTTCCGGTGAAAACTCGTATTCGGAAATTTTAACGAATTTTCCCTTGCTATATATTTAATATATAGGTAAATGAAAGTAACAATTAATCGCTTTCAAACACAGTTGTTGCTTTAATTTTTTTTAAACAGAATTCGGTAAAATCACGAGACATCGTGTTAACAGCGACCCTCTCGAGGGTGTGAAGTTCTCCAACTGAATCACGAAAACAAAACGTAATCCGTTTTGCCGAAACTGTTTTCCTGCCCACTGAAGTTAGAAAAACATTGTTTAGCAACTTCGCACTTTTAAAGTGACCGAGTTCAACGTAGAGCTTTACTAAACTCTACGCGTTATAACTCCTCTAAATGTTTGTATGTCCCTTACAAATAGATGTTATACCTTTCCTCGTTAAATTTTAGTTATTAAAACCTTATTATTATTAATGCCAAATATTATGATTAATATTTAATATTTTAGAAAATTATATTTGTTATTATAACTGGTCAATAGTGGTTAAATAGATACGTATAAATTATGTTAATTAAAAAAAAAAAAAAAAAAAAAAAAAAAAAAAAAAAAAAAAAAAAAAAAAAAAAAAAAAAAAAAGCATATGGTATAAAATCAAGCAGAGAAATACATTCTTTATTCATTTTTAAGTTACTTTTATGATGCTGGGGATAATCAGGCGACGCACAGCGGTTCCAAATGCACTTTTTCGGGACAAAAGTCTGCACTGGTCGTTTCATTTAAGATATACCAGCTATGTTAACGCTGTTTTGTTCCATAGTAAATTCACTTCCAACTGTGTGATTTGGCATTATGGAAGTTCTACTGCGAAACGCAATGGGTTTGTCCCTGGCGGACACCGCTGCATCCCTGGTATTCCATGCCAGTTACACCACGCGACATTGTTTTGCGTTTTGCCGAAGAACTTCTGTTGTTTATTATTTATATAGATTCTATCTAATCGGAAATGCTATTTTATTATTTAAATTGTATAAATTACTACATGTATATGTAATACAATAATTTCAGGAAAATAAATAATAAAAATACCGTACACAAACTTATTTATAATTATATCTCGCTTCGGGGCAGTTTTTCATTATGGTTTGTCATTTGGAAAATTTAAGTTAGACATCAAAATAATATTATATGTAAATTTTTTTCTGGTATTTCCATTAAAAATATTTCTATAGCCAACAATGCGATCTTCTTAGTCAAAAGCGTAAAAATCAATTTTCAATTTTGAAATTTCGTTACGTAAAAACAAAACTAAAATTTTCAAAGCAATTTTTATTACGTTATGTTTTGTATACACTGAGTTATTTAAAAATGAGAATTTTGAAAATTTGAAAAGTTAAATGCAGGAGGCTTTTATTATAATGAAACAGTGAGCAATAGACAAGTAGCAGTGTGCTATAAGATGTATGAATAAAGAAAAATGTTGTAGCAAGAATAAGTTTCAGTCTTGAAAATGGGAAACAACCCCGAAACGTCGACTAAGATGAAAAAAAAAAAAAAAAAAAAAAAAAAAAAAAAAGTGTTAAAGACTTAGGAAATAAAGTAATTGGATGATGAATGGAAGGTAGTGGGTGCTTTATTGAATGTTCCAATTAAGAAAACTTCCACAAAAATTAAAAAGAAAAGAAAGAATAATTATTGCAGGACATTTCTCTGAAATTATCGGAAAAAAAAACTATATATTTTATGACATAAAAATGAGCTAAAATTATGCGAATCACACCATTGAAAGTGAATTTACTAAGGAACAAAATTATGTTAATACGGCTGATATATCTTAAATAAACCGACCAGTGCAGACTTTTGTCCCAAAAAAAGTGCGTTTGGAACCTCTGTACGACACTACATTGGGAGTAGCAGAATAAGCATATAATCTGCCCCCACGTTTATCAAAACCAAATTTATACTATTTATTAACACCTACGAGAAACCACATTATACAAGTTTTTAGCCCCTTGTAAGTCTATGGAAGGAAAAAGAATAAACAACTAAGAAATTGTGTTTCCTGAACATCTGAACCGGTTTTCTCAAAACAAAAAAAATATTAATAATATAAATGTAAGGGATTTTTCAAAATTAAAAAAAAAAAAAATAATTCTACGAAAATGTTGGTACTGAGCCCAAGACCCTTCGTGGCTTACAACAGAGTAAGTTTTTTTTTTTTTTTTTTTTTTTAATTACTTTAATACTTTAAAGTCCATTTTATATATTTTGTTAATTTTATTCTAAAGGGACTTTTCCCAGGATAATAAAGATTTGGTTTTTTGTTTGGTTTAAATTAATCAGTAATTGACTGAAGGATCAGTAATTGACGCGGTCAAGATGAGATTTGTTTTGAATTATTTTAGCCATAACAGTGACTGATGTCCAATTAAAAAAAAAAAAAAATCATATTTTTTATTTAAAACAAATTGTGATTTATTATGAAAAAATTGACTAATTTTGTTACAATCACTTTAATGGACAGCTCTTTGTGGAATTTTAAGGAATAAAAAAGGAAGTAGAAAAAGAATATTTTTGTGAAGAGAAGTTGCTCCTGGCCATGACAAGAAAATGAACCACCTGATTAATAATCCTTTTTATTCTTCTTAGGCTCCTCCTCTCCGAGGGCTCTATCTTCCCTGGAATTAGCTTTCCTTTTTTTGTTTTTTTAAGGATAATATATTTATTTATTGTAAATATAAGTTTAATAATAATCTTATTCGTAGTTAAAGAAAATTTGGTGTGCGTAACATATGACTTTATCTTTACTCTGTTGTTAATATCATTTCAGAATTTTTAAGTGAATTCAGAACCTAAAATAGGTTGAAATGAGATAACATTTTTTTCTAAAATCCAAAAATATGTTTAGAAGAGCGGCGACTAGAACATTTGCACGCACCCTCAACCCGTCGAGTCTGAATTATCGGTCGAATTGTGTATTTCTATTGACGGTAAATAAAGAAAATAATAATAGAGAAAACACAAATAAAGCTTATATTAAATTTAAAAAAAGATTTAAGGTTTATAAGTGTACAAGACTCCTTTCCCTCTACGTCTGCGATGCTATTTCTTCCGTTTCTTGAGACTCCTACTCCCTGTAATAATCCTCTATGACGACGGGCGATTTGTGACTCTCGCAAAGCGACTCTACTATATCTATCCACACTGCACAATGCCCAGCTGTCACTTCACTGCTGATCGAAATAAAACAAACGCTTGTTGTTTATCCTTATAAAATAATTTGCATATTATTATCATCAGGAAAATTTAAAAATATAACTATTACAATGCTTAACACCAACGGTATATTTTGCAGCTATATTACTGGACTTTTTTCCGTAAAAAATAATAGTAAAAAAATATGTTAGCTCTTTTCCACTCGCTTATTGAAATTTCTTATGCGTTTTTGGTCGATTGCAAAGGTTAATTAGAGAGAATAATAAACCAAAAGCATTATTTAGAAAGATTAACTGATTACAAAAATCAGGTCGATCGTAAAACATCATATTCATCAATCAACACTGGATATATTGTACGTAAATGAATCAATAATGAACCTCTGTAATCGACCAAAAAAAAAAATTTTCTTACCCCTTAAAATTTGAGGGTTTTCGTTTAAAGATACGTAGAACCCGAATAACTTTAATAACGTAGAACCGGAAAATAAAAAATTGTACGTCAGTTATTTGTTAGGATAGAGAAAAAATTTTTTTTTTTTTTTTTTTACAATAAAACCGCTAAGAACTATAAAAAGGGGGAAAAAAGATAAAAAAATTGGTATTTAAACCATATATACGCCTATAACTCAGTTAGTTTTTTAAAGATAGAGATAAATGGGTCTAGAGTTTTAGAACCAGTAAAGCGCGATAAACAAAAACCCAAAAGGAAATCAATTGAAATCTTGAACTCCGTTTTTTTTTCGAGGATAGAAAATAATTTACCAGTGTTTTTTAACGGAAAAGAAACGCGAATAATTATAAAAAGGAGAAAAAGAAAAGAAAAATATTGAAATTTTACTCATAATTACACCCATAGCTCAGTTATTTTTGAAGACGGAGAAATATATGTATAGGGCTTTCGAATTAGAAAAGCTGGATAAACAGGAAGAACTGTTTACTTTTATCTTACGATTTATGCATTACGCTCAGAAATTATTTTATTTATTTTTAGCTCTTTCTAAAACTATATAAATAAATTTAATTATATTTTATTGAATTTTACAACTGTATATTACATAAATAAAATAAGTAAAAGTGATGAATTATAATAAAAGGCGTATAAGGCTTGTGAAGAAACTACCCAGCGGTAGTACTTCGATTAAATAAATTTAAACTCTAATATCTTATAAACACTCAACCTTCCTTAAAGTCGACATTATACTCTCTTATCTACATGTTATATTGATGTATTGTTCCTGATGATTACACAAATCAATATTGAAACAGTTGTATATCTTCTGCATCCAGACCTAAATATAGTCATGCAAATACACTAGCAACCCCTTTTTGCGTTGCGCTGGTGCAATTTGAATTTAGTGTCATTTATGATCAAGAAAGCACTGTTAGATCTATTTAGAGTTAATCGCTTTGGGATCAGCAGCTCATTAGAGAAAAAGAGACATTCCTATGTTTATGGGCTTGTCACAACTTTATATTTAGGTGTACTTCGACTTCTTTTTCTGCGTATTAACTTATCTAAAATCTTACGATTTCCAAAGTTATACTATAAGTATTTACTACTTATATTTCAGAAAAGATGTTTTGATGTTTGAAAAAAATTAATTTTTCTATCTTTAGAAAAACTTATTTGCAATGTATTGTACTTATGAACGTTACTTTAGGAGGGAAACGCCCTAAGTGGTAGAGGAAACCGTACAAAAATGCTTTGTGCGGTTTAAAAGGAGTTAGCGCAAACCAAGAATCGTGACGTCATTTGATATATAGAGAGAAGAGATACTTTTGGAAATATTAATTTAATTTACACACAGATGAAAGGAAATTTATGTATGTGGCACAGCGGAAGAGACTAAGACTACTACAGCAAGTTTCAATATTCAAGTTGACATACTTATTATTAACAAACCACCAATGTGCTTGTATATATGCAATAATATACCGTCCATTGGGATAGGGAAGTTTATTAGGTAGAATATTTGATTTCAGTTGACGGATTTTTATTGTTGATAGAATAATTTTTTGTTATTTTTTTTCATGTTTTAGTAGTTCAACTTTTTTTTACGAGTAATCAAACACTTACACATGATTTAATATTGAAGAAAATTGAAAACTCCTTGCTTTCCCGCGTTCAATTATATGTACATGCTATGATTTTGACACGTTCGAATGTTTTAGATTTTTTGTTCATCATTATAATTTTTTTTTTTTGGCTGCCCCTAACTCGCCCTTTGTTGGCTCAGCTGGTGTTTTTGAGGAGTGAACGCGGGGATTAATGTTGAGTTGAAAGGTACCGAGACGGAACTAATTAATTATTTAAATAAGTAATTATTTTCATTTAAGATTCTGGCCATCTATTTTTCTACAAAATGCACGTTTATAGCAACGCGCGTGAACCCAATTATCCACTCCGCATATTGAACATTTATGTATTGATAAGTTAGTTACGTGCTTTGAAGTGATATCTTCTAAAACGATGTTATCCCAGATTTAGCAGAACCATCTATATCCTAATCCTAACAAGATACTAAAAAGAGGGTAATTGATTGGGAAGCTAATGTTTATAATACAAAAGGTAGAGGATTAGTAACTGTTTACTTTAAATATGTAAAAATTCGAAAGAAAACAACAGAGATTAATCCTTTATGTATTTCAGAAACTTTAAAAACGGACATTTCATGTGAAACAACCCAATAATATGGATTTATAGTATACCGATGGATAGCTAAAGATTTTAGGAAAAAAAATATCTACTTTTAGGAATTTCAAAGGATAATGGAGAGTGATGAAAAGCCGATAAAACTAACTGATTGTTGTAGATAAAAATATAATAGATTATTTAATAAAACACATGTTTCTATTCAAATGCAAAATAAGTAATTCTTTAACAGTTTATTTGTATGTTTAAATGTATTTAAAAATTCTCAAATTGATTTTAACAACGGAGGTAAGTGAAAGTCGTGTGATGCGCGCACCAGATTTTTTTTTACTCACTCTTAATAGCAAATCTTTTGATGGTAAAACTATTTGGAATTTATTTTCAGATCATCAGGTATGAATCACCTTCTGGAACCTACCACAATTGAATGAAATAAAATAATGTGGCTTTTTCCTATGGGTAATCGTCCAAAGAACTATGGTCAAATAGGTGACGAACTTGACCAGTACTGTGTTCTATATATTAAGACGGACCGTAAAACTTCTTAATTTAAATTGAAAATTATGTTATATAATTATGTTTGGCGTTTAGAGTAGCTACTGACATCTCAGAGTTAATAATAATAATATAATGTGTTTAATACTCTTTTTGCTCACTGCTTACTTCAAAATGGCAATATGTATTACTATTAAAAATTTTCGGAGCTCACTGCCTTATATCAAAAATGATTTTAAAACTTATTTCTGATATCGTAACAATCGAGGTTGCCCCAGTATTGATTACCATTGGCGACCATCCATCGATCATGATATATCAGATACTCTTTCTTCTTAATATACATAGTGGCAGGCCGATCGTTCAGGATTTTTCATCCCCTGTGTGAAGTTAAAAAACTCTGTAAACTCAGGGAATAACTAAATGTTTCCTTGTTACGTTTATTGTTTTATTTGTTCATTTTTATTTATTGAGATTAACAACTGTATTAGTTAATACATCAAGTAAATTAGCTGTCAGACAAAATACATGAAGAGAAAACGCCCATTGGTAGCACTCCACTAGGTAATCTAAACTAGAAGGTCTATAGGCCATCTTCTTTTCAGACGCCTCAGAGGATTGTCAGGAATGGAAGAGGACGCTAGGATTGAAACTAGTGGGTTAAAGTGGGAGCGGAGTTTGTCATGGAAGGATTGATACCTGGTTTGGGCCAAATCAGCAACATATGGGATATTAAGGTTTTTATAAATGTTTATTCGTGACAAAGTAAATATCATTGAGGATTTTTCGAATGACTTTGGATTGTAAGGATTGAATAAGGGAAGAATTTGATGGTTTAGCAGAGTCCCAAAGCTCAACTCCGTATGTCCAAATAATCTTTATGATGGTGATATAGATTAGCTTTTTGTAGATAAGCGGAACGTTAGAGCGTCTGTCCAGTAAGTGTTGAAGTAAGCGATTGTTTTTTTTTTTTGTCAATGGCGCTACAGGCCGTGTAGGCCCTTGACCGCCCGGTGTCATCTGCTAGGAGAATACTCACGCGTTACTGGATAAGATATGTATACATATATTACTGTGTTTGATATTGGTATTTAAACAAATAAAAAGTTATTGGTTTTATCAAAAGTCTTATATTATAAACTGACTAAAAAAAAAAAAAAAATTATAAAACACAAAACATAATCTTTTCCTATGTTAAACATTTTTTGAAGTGAGGAAAAAATTGGAGGACTTAAATCTGTATTATTTGAATTTATTTATTTTTTCAGAATATATTAAAGATATTCGTTTTTATAATAAAATAACCTGTACCTCTACAACCCATAAAGAGTCTCGGTATCAGTACTTATAGATTTTGTTTGTTAATTTAACATCACTTTATGCTACTATGGCTAATCGGAAGATGCTAAAGTGGGAGTCCTAAATTTTGCCTATCCAGGTTTTGTTAGGATAGCGATCTTATACGAGTACCTGACATCGCACAGGCTCGGGACCACCTTTTAATGTTCCCTCCGCAGGTTGGCGTAACTAAGGATTTTTTACTCCCCCTAGGACCAACTGCGGGTGTGAACCCGTGACCTTTGGCATAGGAGGCTGTTATGTTAACCACCCAGCTACAAGTTATCCCCAGTGTTTATAGATATTCGTACTGTTTCACGGCCAACGACCGTACAAGGAGGTGATTAAGCGTAATGGGCGCCAGGTTTTCCCCCAATTTTGGGTACCCACTTTATAGAGGCTGAACTATGCCCCAAGAGGGCCTCTATACCCCATGCTCACTCCACGGCTGAAATTACTGAATAAATAATTCTGCCTCAGCCGGGATTCAAACCTGAGACCTGGAGAACAGTAGTCTATCGCTCTATCCACTAGGCCTCGCCGCTCCCTGTTTTTATTATAATGTTGGAAAAAAATAATTACGAGTCAGTATAAGACTTTTTAATTTTTCCAACTTTGTTCAACCTTTAACCGCTTATTGCTCACATACCCTAATAATTGCTCATAGTTTGGAGTTGAAAAGTAAGCAAAATTAAAAAAATACTCCTAGACGAAATCCTGATAATATCTTTCAATTATTTTATCAACAGTCGATCATACGACATGATAACTGAAAGGTGTATACCCTCAATAGTATATCAATCATTTTACGTAATTATTTTTTCATTACTAATGCAACAGTGATTCATGCTCCTCCATTTTAGGATATCGAAGATAAACTATTGTGTAAAGAGGATTCGTGAAAAATACGTTTGCCCGCAATTTTAAAAAGTATCATTAATTTAATATTATTAATTGCTTAGAAGAAAATTCAAATATTGAGTTTTAAAGTTTAATTTGAAGTTTATAGTTGAGAAATGTTTAAAACTTTCTAGGCCAGACAGCTGTCTGCCAATTACAGTTTATCAGACTTCTTTAACCTTTTAGTTAAAGCGATTTAACTTTCCTCAACAGTTAAACAATCTTTAGACATAGGATTTGTCACCTAGTCAAAGCTTAAAAGCTTGTGATCTTCTCACAACTTTTTAATCTAAACGATTGGTAATCTTGGGATAAACATTTTAATGATGTTAATCACTCAAGTTTGCAAGATATTAATTTGTATTAGTTTACCAATTAAATATTATTTACATAAACTTATTTACTGACCATGTCGGTATTGTGTTGATTAATTTAATGGAAAATCATAGATAGAATGTTTCGTCCATATTTCTTTCAAAATTCATTGCTAAATTATTATTATTTTAATATAAGATGAAAGTCTGGTTGCATTTGCTCCTAAACTTCATTAAATTTAAACACTTAAAAGAGCACACACTGACTTCCATTTGTCACTTAATCACTTTATTTCATAAGCTTTTCGTATTTGTCGACGTTTCGGGGCTGTTTCCCTATTTTCAAGAATTAATTACCTTATTTTTTTTCATTATATAATTGTTTTTTCTTATATAACCCATCATTTTATTTCATAGCACACTGGTATTTGTCCTTATTGGTGTTGATTGGCTCACTGTTTCTTTTATTTTTTTTTTTTGGAAAAATAATATTTAAATAAATGTTTTTCTTTTGCCTCTACCCCAGAGGATTATTAGTATGATGTGAACATTATACTCTATTGTAATAGTTCGTTTCTATTAGGTATCTGAACAATTTAACTGTTATGTTTTCTTCAACTAGTAAAATCTCTGCTTATGTTCCTGATTTATTTAATATTTGCCGCGTTGATTCTAATTGGGACACTCTAGTAGCACATGTTCGATTGTTTATAACTGATTGGTACAATGCTCACAAGTAGGAGCCTCCAGACCTTTGAGGAGATAGCCATAGGTGAATCAACAGTTGTCCTATTTCAAGCCCACCTATTATGGTTTCTTCTTTCCTAGAATTTCTTGTACTGACGGTCCAGTTTTTGCAATCTTGTTTGATTTAAAAAAATTGGATCTGCTTATGTTTCACTCTCTCTCCCAGTACTGAATGATAATTTACTTTAGATGGTTTATACAGTCTTCCGTACTGATTTCTGTTTGCACCGTTATCTCTGGCATTTCTTCTTGCCTAGCCAGGTTAGCGGCTCTATCTGCTTCTTCATTTACCGAAATTCCGCAGGGGATGGAACCCAGGCGAAGACTACATTCACTCCTTTCTATTTCCCTCCATGTGTTTGATATTTCCCGTAGTATGGAGTTGATAGGGCATGTACTGTCTATGGCTTCTAGAACGCTCATAGAATCTGTGGCGATGATACAATTATTTGTTTTGAAACTTTTTACCCAAAGAATTGCCTTCAAGATTGCTAGCTGTAGAATCTTCTGTGTAAAAAGAGCATTTCGCTGGTATGTTGAGCAGAAGTTTGTGTTGATTAATAATAATGGCATAGCCTACACTGTTTTTAGTTTTGGAGGCATCAGTGTACATTACTCTGAAAGTGTAACAGAGTTCTAATAGTTCTAAGAACGAATTCTGTACTTCCAATGGATGTCCCTTCAAATATCTGTTCGTTGTATTGTCTGTGGTAGGTTGTCATTCCTTTCATCGAGATATTTCCATATATACGACGGGTCCTATAGGCGGAGCCAGTGGCTGATTAACTGGCGCGCTTGTCTCTCATGCTATAGGTTGCGAGTTCAAAACCCAGTCCCGGCGGGGCTTTTATAAGGAAGTAAGTAAATGGGGATTCGCACACCCGGGTATGTGAGACCCATCAGCCAAATCGTGGCCACTCACAAAATTAGGCGTAGGGAGTGATGACCCAACACTACAAAATTCATCAAGAAACGTGAGTGTAATCTTCCGGGCGATTGCACCACGAGGCCCAGGGCCTACACGGCCTGTCGCGCCACTGGAAGAAGAAGGTCGGGTCCTATTGTGTTTAATTTAATATTTACATTAGCTAATGATGCGTGGACTGTCAGAGTGAATTTATAGTTTTTTATATTTTTAAGGGATGGTTAGGGATGTTTATACGATGGTTATAATTTCCGTGAACAAACGTGAATTCACAGGGTGATGGGGCGTGATTTTAATTTTGAGACATATTTAAAAATTAAGTATTCCCTGCCCATTTTAAAGGAGGGTTCCTTGAACTTAATGTAAATACTTTCAACTGAGAAAGTTCTAAAACTCTATACACAATACGGCACTGCGGGTTTGCACAAGAGTTTTTAGAACTTTTCCTGTGTTATCCATTTAATTAGTCTTAAATATACATTTACACACACACATATATATATATATCATTCAAATTCATCATTACAGTATAAATAACTAGTTTTTGACCTTCTGAAAATTTAGGGTTTCGAAGCAAATTTCTGAAAATACGTGAGATAAATTAGAAATGAAAAGCCAAGAGTCCAGGCTATGGCTCGATTATTTTCGAATCTTTACTGAAAGATTTAGTTGCAGTGCAGTTGATCGTATACATAGTTGGAATCTGTAGTTCTTACAATTGTGTGGGTGATTTCATACTTCCATGTATGAATGTTGAGAATATATAGCAATATTTCATTTTTTTAATTTTTAATGTTTATCGCCCTTACCTGATTCTAAAACTCCATACATATTTTTCTCTATCTTAAAAAATAAGTGAGTTATGGGCATCTTTATAGGTAAAGTTTCAATGCTTTTCTTTTCTTTTTTTTAGTAATTATTCGCTATTTGCTTAGTTAAAAAACACTAATAATTTTTTCTCTATCTCTCAAAATAACAGGTTATTGAATTAAATCACTGTTAATCGGCTGACATTTTAAACATTCCCAGCTGATATCAACTTCTAGGGGTTAGGATCATCGTTAGATGCTCTAGTATTTTTGTAGCGAATTTCAAAGAAATTAGTGGAGTTGTTGGGATGAGTGACAATAAAACTCAGTGAGAAAATGTAATCTCAATCCCGTTTCGAAATGAGCTGGTCTTGAGTACTTAATGATTTAAAAAAAAATAAAAAAAAGTAATATTAAATAAAAAGATAAAATTGAACGTAATGAAAATAAATAAAAGTTTAATAAAAAAAAATGAGGAAAATTTACAATAAATAAAATGTGAAAACAATTTGGTTTATAAACAAATAAAAAAAAAAGGTTCTTCTATTAAAACTTAGCTTCCGTACGACGGGTAGGCGATTCTCCTTGGAAGGATGGTGATCTTCTCCTTGGAAGGATGGTGATCTTCAGAAGTCAACGAAATGAAGTCCTGAACTTCGGTAAATTGGTGAAGGCGCCAATCGATAAACAGGTACTATAAGCTAGCTGGTTCCAACGGTACTGGCTTGAGGGCAAGGGGGACACTCTTATCAGTCTAATCCCTAACTGCACTTGAATAATATATAAACTAACAACAAAAAAAATATTTTCCTCATTAAACTATTTTTAATTTGATTTGATTTTTAATTATAAACAAAATATATATACAGGTAAAAAAAAAAAAAATTATAATTTCCAGGCTCAAACACACCGCCCACCAAAATTTATCATATTAAATTTTCAAAATTGTGGTTAATCCACATGAGGGAATAAGGGAGCTAATTTTGAAACCGGTCTTAGGTATTCTCCAGTAGCTGTTCTGACTTTTGCTACTCTAATTACCCCATCGTCTCCAGGAAACACACCAACGATACGACCCTTTGGCCATCGATTTAATTGCATGTTTGCATCCTTCAACAATACCATGGTGCCAGTTGTTACATTAGGTGTATCTGTAGTCCATTTTCCACGTTGTTGTAGGCAGTTCAAGTAGTCGTGTCTCCATCGATTCCAGAAATCTTTGATGCTACGCTTTAAGAGTTGCCATCGAGTGAGACGATTAGATGAAATGTCATGAAGGTCTTGGTCTGGTAATGCCAGCAATGGTGCACCAATAAGAAAATGTCCTGGTGTCAATACGTCAAAGTCCTCAGGAGAGGAAGACATGGGATGTAGAGGTCTGGAATTAAGAATAGCTTCGATACGCGCTGTTATAGTTGACATTTCCTCGTAAGTTAGACTTTGATCTTTTACAACTCGGGTAAGGTGAAACTTTAGCGATTTTACTCCTGCTTCCCAAATACCACCAAAATGCGGCGCTGAAGGAGGGATAAAACACCATTGAATGCCACGTGTTGTAAGATGGTCTTCAATTTTCTGCTTGACTGGCTGAAGATTCCACCACACATATAATTCTTTTAAGCGTCGATGAGCCCCGATGATATTGGTCCCATGATCGGACATGATTTTCTGCGGTAGACCGCGTCGAGCAATGAAGCGATCTAAACCCGCTAAGAAGGCTTCTGTTGTCAATTGAGAAATAATCTCCACATGTATTGCCTTGGTACTGAGACACACAAAGAGAGCTACATATGCTTTCTGAACTGCAGCTTTGCGCTTGAGCGAGTCTCTTAACAGAAAGGGGCCTGCGAAATCTACTCCTACTACGATGAATGGTCTTCCTTGCTGGAAACGAGACGGCGGTAAGTCAGCCATGCGATAGGTGTAATTCTTCGCCGACAACTCGTGACATCTTAAACACTGGTGAACTCGTTGTCGGACTAAACGCCGACTTGATAATATCCAAAATTTTCTTCTGAGTAGTGACTGCAAAATTTGAGGACCTGAATGTAGATATGTCGAATGGTAATAGTCTACAAGCAAATTGACAAAGTGTGATTTACGAGGGAGCAGTATTGGATATTTAGAATCTTCAGATATTGGTGCATTTCGCAATCTACCGCCCACCCTAAGGATACCCACCGAATCAACAAATGGAGACAACGATTGTAGACTTATTCTGTCGGATTTTTCAGTAGGTATGGCATTAGGGAAATGGTAAGTTTGAATAATTTTTATCAGCATAGTAGTGGTGTCTCTAACTTCATTCAACTTTAATGAACCAATTTTTCTTTCATTCTTGTGGGGTCTGACGTTATTACAGAATCTGCGAATATAGCTGAAAACTCTAATGAGTTTGGTAAATGAAGAAAACTTGTTAATTTCTTCTATGACTTCCAGAGTATTTTTACTATGTGTTAACATAACCATTACTTCTGATTTAATTTCTGGTAGTGGTGGAGTATTACAAATATCTATTTGATCTAAAGGCCATTCTGCCTTAGGAAGTCGCAGCCAATCAGGTCCTATCCACCAAGATGTATCATGAATTAGGTCTGTAGAATCGACACCACGAGAGGCGACATCAGCTGCATTATATTGGGAGCGAATATGGTGCCAGGAAGCTGACTTGGATAAATCCAGAATTTTCCCAACCCTATTAGCTACGAATGTCTTCATTTGATGGAATGGCATTTGAAGCCAAGCTAACACAGTCGCTGAATCAGACAGTAAAATTACTGTCATGTCCTGGAATTGTGATAAAAATTCTTGAAGAGCCTTTAAGGTTTTCACTAATAGTACTGCGGCGCAGAGTTCCAGCCTCGGAATGGTGACTGGTTTCAAGGGAGCCAATTTCGTTTTAGCAAAAACAAGATTTGTTGTGACATGGCCTGTTTCACTCTCACTTCTAAAATAAATGACTGCTGCATATCCAAACGACGAAGCATCCGAAAACCCAACTAGGCAGTTCCGTAATTTTCTATTTGAAATTATTCTCCTGGGAATGCTTATTTCGGCCAACTTAGGTAATTCCGTGAAAAACGTGTGCCATCGTTTCTGAATGTTCATAGGAATCGGATCGTCCCAACCAATCTTGAGCCTCCAAAGTTGTTGTAAAAGTGTCTTCGCTCTAAAAACAACAGGTGCCAAATATCCCAATGGATCATACACACGGGCTATAGTAGACATGAGACCTCTTTTTGTATAAACGATGTCTCTTGGTGTGACACGGTACGATAACCGATCATGGTTTGGTTCCCACTGCATACCCAAGATTTTAATTGCTTTGTCTTCCATGTTACTAAATGATACAGTGGAATCAATCCCTTCAGATACATTTCTTGTAAGCTGATGGTCGTTGCTAAACCACTTCTTCAGTGTGAAACCACCTTTATTTAGCAGGTCAATAAGCTCTTTTTGTAGTTTCAAGGCCTCTTCTAGTGTTTCAGCACCAGTCAACAGATCGTCGATATACATATTTCCTAATAAAGCTTGTGAAGCAAGTGGATATTTATGTCCTTCATCTACGACAAGTTGGTGGATTACCCTTATGGCTAGGAAAGGAGAACACGATAATCCAAAGGGCAAGCGATTAAATTCATATTCCTGAATGGCATCAGCATGGTTGAAACGAAAAAATAGGTGTTGGAACAATCGATCTTCGGGGTGAATCAAAATTTGTAGAAACATTTGGCATATATCGGCGGATATTACATATTGAGGTAAACGGAATTTTAACAAGATATCCTTTATATCGTGCTGTAATTTAGGCCCTGTTAGAAGATGACTGTTTAATGACCCCGATGCAGTAGTTGCAGAAGCATCAAAGACAATACGCAGATGTGTGGAAGAGCTATCCTTGTAAATTCCATGATGCGGAAGGAAGAATTTTCCTGGTCGAGATGTAGGCGAAAGGTATTGTTTGCTGAGGTACTCTTGAAATACATTATCATATTCAAGTCTCAGGTTAGGGTTCTTGGTCAACTTCCCTTCTAACTTCAAGAAACGATGGATGGCAATTAGTCTCGAAACTTGTAAATTAAACGATTTGCTTCTGAATGGTAGACTAACTATATATCTGCCATGATCATCCCTCGTGTGAGACCTTTTAAAATGTTCTTCAGCCTTAATATCTTCAGGATTCGACTGTGGAACTGTAGAGACTTCCTCGATCTCCCAAAATTTATTCATAATACACGGTAATGTTTCCTCTTCAATATCTGTTTCGGCTACAGTAAACATCGCTGTAGAGAATGAGTTTGGCGGCCCATTAGGAATTGGTCCAACTAATATCCAACCAAATACCGTATTAAGAGCATTAGGGAACCCTTCTGAGGTCTTTTGTATTTTACCCGTTAGTACATCACCAAATAAATCGGCACCCAATAAAAAATCGATAGGACCTGGTAAATGGCATATTGGATCGGCCAGTTTTAAATCTCTAAATTTATCCATCACCTGGCTGGGAATTGGATTAGAGGGCATGTTTGAACTAATTTGGTCAATTACAATAGCGCAAGTTTCCATCTCAGGACCATCTTCTGTTTCAGGTATGAGTGAACATGAAACTCGGTATTTTCCCCCCGAAATTGGTTGGTTCCCAAAACCTCCTATTTGATGAGGATTTCTAAATTTTGATAGCCCCAATTTCTTCACAAGTTGTGAGGTGATAAATGACCTTTGGGACCCACTATCTATTAGTATCCTCAAACGATGATATTGTCCAAAATTGTCCTTTATTCTTGCTTGAGCTGTACCAAGTAGAACATTAAGATTTCCAGAAGTTGATGATGAAAGAATAGTGGTATTATTTGATATTGAAGGTTCATTGGAGTTTGTCTGAAGCTGAGGCAGCTGGTGGGAAATACGTGTAACTGAAGATTGATTGGTAATCTCGTTGCTTGGTCCAGGGTAATTGGTTTTCCTACTATTTTGATTATTATGAGTAGGTGTTTCGAAGGTCGAAAAATGGAGTAAGCTATGATGCCGGCGGCTACAATACTTACACGAATGTTTTGATGGACACTTAGCAAGAGAATGACCTAATCCGAAGCAATTCAAGCAACGATTTAAAATTTTCATCTGATCGAATCTTTGTTTAGGATTCATTTTTCGAAACGAAGAACAATCAACAATGCGATGAGAGCTATTACACATTGGACAAACAATATTGCAATTTATATTGGACATGAGGACTCGTTTTGGAATTTTCCTGTCATCAGTGTACGACGGAGAACATCTGGAGGTCGAGGTTAAAGCTGTCGATTGCAGCTCCACTATTTGTTGAGTAATAAATTCAGAAAATTCTTGAAAAGTGGGTAATTCGGGTTTTGAACTAAATTTCATCTCGAAACGCTCTCTAGTTTTATGATCCAACAATCGAAGAATGTAAGTGTACAATATAAAACCAGATGGATCTGGGAGCTTCAATTTAAGAAATGCCGTTGCGCTCTCTAAAACAGTCGATGACAAATTTTCTAAAGAAGACAACGAATGTTTGGCCAGCGTTGGAAAATTAAAAATATTTACTAAATGATGGGTTGCCTGAATTCTTAGACTGTCAAAACGCTTAGTAAGGGCCTCCCAAGCTGTGGTATATCCTTGTTGTGATATTTGAATAGCCGATATTGTTTGTGCTGCAGCGCCTTTCAAATTCGATTTTAGGTAATGAAATTTTTGGACTTCACTAAGATCCTCATTTTCATGAATTAGAGAGACAAAAGTGTCTTTAAATGCAGGCCATTCCGATATATTTCCTGAAAACGAAGGGATATTAATTATAGGAAGTCGCAGATGAAAATTAGAATCTCGCGCATGCGTATCACGTAGAGATGCATCAGTAATGGCGGATTCCTTATTAGACCCGGGCGAAATATCAAACGATAATGCCTCATAAAATTTGTTTCTTATTTTATCTTTTAATTCTTTGTACTCTTCGGTAGGTTCCCCCATTACTTTTGATATTTTCCTAATTTCATTATATTTATCAATAAATTTCTCGTGGGTGGAATCTAGTCGAGAAATTTTTGCCCTAAATAATCCCTTTTTACTAGGATCGGAACTCGATGCGCGCCCCAATGTACATGTTTCTAATATATCATCGGCGAGATCTTTAAATTCCTCAACTAAAAGTTCTAAATCAAAATCCCCCTTAGAAGATGGTGTTTTAGGTGGCATTATAGAGCTGTTAATAAAAAAATGATATTGGAACGAATAATAAAATATTTAAGCCTGAAAATTACACAACAAAAATTTAAAGAAATATTTAAAGAAAATCTAATATTTCAATAAATAATAATTAAATAAATGGTTAAATTTATTTGGTTAATATACGATCAAACTAACAATTAAGTACTCAAAATCTGGCTGCCGGAGGACCAAACTTATGTTGGGATGAGTGACAATAAAACTCAGTGAGAAAATGTAATCTCAATCCCGTTTCGAAATGAGCTGGTCTTGAGTACTTAATGATTTAAAAAAAAATAAAAAAAAGTAATATTAAATAAAAAGATAAAATTGAACGTAATGAAAATAAATAAAAGTTTAATAAAAAAAAATGAGGAAAATTTACAATAAATAAAATGTGAAAACAATTTGGTTTATAAACAAATAAAAAAAAAAGGTTCTTCTATTAAAACTTAGCTTCCGTACGACGGGTAGGCGATTCTCCTTGGAAGGATGGTGATCTTCTCCTTGGAAGGATGGTGATCTTCAGAAGTCAACGAAATGAAGTCCTGAACTTCGGTAAATTGGTGAAGGCGCCAATCGATAAACAGGTACTATAAGCTAGCTGGTTCCAACGGTACTGGCTTGAGGGCAAGGGGGACACTCTTATCAGTCTAATCCCTAACTGCACTTGAATAATATATAAACTAACAACAAAAAAAATATTTTCCTCATTAAACTATTTTTAATTTGATTTGATTTTTAATTATAAACAAAATATATATACAGGTAAAAAAAAAAAAAATTATAATTTCCAGGCTCAAACAGGAGTAGTTTCGGAGAAATGTCGCAGACAGCAGACAAATGATTTTTTGTAAATTCCTTATTCGTTTTCTACTTATCTTAAAACGTAAGCTCCTACATTTTGAGCAAAAACTTTTTTTTTATTTGTTTAATCAATTACAAAAGTTAGTTATTGGAGTTAATATATCAAAGTAGAATAGGGACATTGAATAATATAATAAAAACAAATACATTGTCTTAAACTAATTAATGAACGAAATCAATACATTTAGCTACGAGGAAGTGCGTTTACAGTGGTACAACAGGATGAAACCACTAATGCCTGGTTTGTACTGGTTATCTAACCGAGAGACTCGTGATACGGAAAGAGGTATTTATTCGGAAGGTATTTAGTGTATCAGAGAAGAGATTTACCTCCCGGTGAAATCGCTAACTTAACCCTAAATCGCTGAAATAACCACCCTTTGTTAGCTCAGATATTGGTTAAATTCGCTTATCCTCTTTGCAAGTTCACAGTTTTCTGCAATTCCATTAAATAATTGAAATTTACAACCGTATTAATAAATAATTACAGCGTGTAAATATGCAAAAATATAAAATTTTAGCTCATCAATAGGAATGTACATATGTATGAATGAATTTTTGATTTACTTGTAAAACTAATTATTACTTTTTCTGTTTTTCCTGTTCTAATTGGCTAAGTTAAATGCGGTTGATATGACATTGTTAGTAATATGATATCGATCAGTGGTAACCGAAATTGGTTTTGGTACTTTTTAGAATCAAATGAAAAATCTGGAAAATCTAATTAAGAGATTAGGAAAGAATGAGACTGACAGAAATAATTCTAATTTGAAAGAATCTTATCCCAGAAAAAGATTCAATTAAAAGGTTTGCCCAAACAGAGAATAAATAAGAACGATAAAAAAAAAAAATGAGAAACTATTATGACATTGTTTACGATGTGCTTTTCGTGTATGATCAGTACTTCCAAGTAACACCTCAAATTATGGATGGTTCGATTATAATAAATAATTGGACTGTATAGATTTAAAAAAAAAAGTAATACGTATGGCTTTATCATAAAGAAACCGCAAGAAACAAAATTAGCCTAATGAAACAAAAACATATTTAAGAAAAGAGACAAAATTAATAAATCCACTATTGCAGTAGTTAACAAGTAATAGAAAACAAATTAATCTTGTTTAGAAATAAAAAGTTTAAAAAAAATAAATAAAAGTGAAATGTGAGCCATATTCGCTCAGTTAAAGTCGAACTCTTGATGAAAATAATACCGCAGGGCGGCGTTTCCAAGTTCCAAGGGGAACGAGGAGAAGATAGCTCAATAAAAACGAAGCATAAAATATGTATACGTTTGCAAACGTCAATATTTCGTTGAGGTATGATCTCAGAATATAGGCGGTATAGCTTCACCGATAGATGCTACCTCAACACTTATTAGCATTGGCAAGGTCCCGAGCTTAAGTCCAAGCATTATTTCTGTACACAAATTTATCCCTCTCCACTGGACATTCAATTAAAAAAAAGCTAATAAATAACAATTCCTTAGTAGGCAATAAAACAATTTTAAATAAAGACAATTTTCTGCACGCACAAGACGAATTATTAAATCCTTTAAAAAAAACAATCTATTTCTTACAACAAATATGAGGATAAATATTTTTTAAAAAAATAAAAATTTATGTTTACAATTTAACAACAAAAATAAATAAATATAGTGAAAGACGATCTGGTGTTAACTGACATTTAATGTTTAATTGAAGTTCGGATAATTTGACTTTAACTGTTGGATCAGGAAACTTGAGATAATGTCATCGAGAATTCCGATTCCAATAACACTAGGAAATTATAACGCTCTATACCAGAACCGAAATTTTGGAATTGGCTTTCTCGATTAATGTTTTCTGAATAATAATTTTTTAAGACGTACTGGAGCCCATGTATGTATATTTAATCTATTAAACACCTCAGAAATGAATATATATATATTAATATTATTGTCAGAGATACAATATTGGTCCAAAGCCGTTAGATGATCCTTAAAATCAAAAAAATAAAATTAAAATTTGTGGAAAAATAAAAACCCGATTATTATTATTATATCTTTAAGTTTGTATTCTGTATTTTAATCTATTTGTCTCATGCCTGTTCGTGTTGCCAGATGGTTCAGAAACCAGTTGCTGATTTAGGTCATCCATCGAACATCCACCTGTAACTAGTTTTAAATAATATTTAGTTATCGTTTAGGTACAGAACTTAACGCAGCTTACTGTTTTAAACCAAATGTGTGCCAAAAATTACCCATCGAAAATACTCCAGAACTTATTTAATTTTATTATTTGAGTTGGATTGAAACGGAATGTGGATGTCTTGCCTTTCTAAATTTTAGCGAAACGCGCACCTGACGTTTTCAAAAATTACCCAGCATACAGTTTTTTCTCTTTATTTTGTCAAATGATTCAATCCCTATTATAGTGTCTGCGACATATTTTCATAAAAATATAAAATATATAACTCCTGCAATAAGAGAAGGTTAGATGGTGAAATCCTTGAGTCACCATCAATCACTAATAATTGACCTGGTACATATGGGATGAATGATTTATTCTATCTGTAATACTCATTGCCCCAGAGGGTGGTAGATTGTATTATCTCTCTTTTTTTTTTTTCCTTGGGTTCTGCAACTTGCGTCACATCCCGAAACTTAGTATTTCAGAACGCCAGTGCTCCCTGTCCCTGTATTATCTCTTAAAAAAAAAAAAAAAATAATTGACCAGTTTTAGTAAAATTCATATATTGAATTTGGGATATGTCTAGAGCTTTGGGAAGTGGTAATTTATTCGGGTTATAATGATATAAATTATAAAATTATTTATGCTTATGATAATAAATTTTTCTTTCACAAGTTTAAAATTTTAAGTCAGTATTTAACTGTGTGCGATATCCTCATAATTTATAATTCAATTAAAAATGATTTCATAGTGTATGTTCTTTGGGTGACCTAAATCTGCCCGTGGCTCCTGTACTAAGAACGCTTATTGCATATTTTGATGGGAAGGATGTATATATGAATAAATAATCTTCTCGTCGTCTTGGGATATTTCGTTGCATCAATCAATGATATAGAGCACTAAATCCATATTAATTAGTAATGGAACGATGGCTGAGCTCAGCTTTCTCATCAAACACAAAGTTACAGCTCCCCACCATAGGAACTTTTGTCCCTGAACAGTCGAGATCTATTCCAGTTGTTGGCATTAACAAGCTGGCAAGTTTCTGTTGTTGAAGCATGTCTAATAGCATCCTTGTTGCTAATGGATTAATCGATCCTCAGCTGCGGTCTTATTCAGAAAATCTATCGATACTGTAAATTTGTTCGACTGGTATGATTATACTAATCACAACGTTATGCAAGTAACATCTTCGGAACGATTTCGAATATTGTGACAGCCTTTTGTTTTGCTACTGTACAACTCTGCTTTAACTTTGCTACTCGATTCTTTGTCTTTACTCTCTTAAGGCAAAGGACATTTTTGTCAAATAATACCAACCATAATATAATTTATTAATATAAGATTATTTTAAAGTGTCTGTAAATATTTTAAATATGACAGTTTATAATACGACTTACTTATACGCGTAGAAGTGGACTGAGTCATGACATCAGCATTATATTGGGTTTTAAAATACGTTCTTAGAGTTTTAATTGTTGATTTCAATAAAAACTTCAGATTCTTGTAAATATTTTTAGTCAATTATATATGATCCATTTTGATCTATTTCATGTTGCCAGCTTTCAGGTAATCTTTGGAGTTTCGTAATCTTTAAAAAAACGATCAGAGCGCTTGTAGCTCTCGTTTCATAGATTGCCCACACTCAGTGGAGAAGGGTGTGGGTTCAAATTTGTCCTGGTCTATTATTCAGGGCGCCACGTTATTTTTTTAATGTAAATAACGAAAACATTAAACATAAACTTTTAAGTAAAACCAGTCATTATTTTAGGTTATAAAAAAGTAAATAAATTTAAATTTTGGCTGTACCTTTACACATAATAAATAAACAAATATAAAATTTCCCGTATAATAAAGATATAAAAAAAAACATGTATATTTAATTAAAGGATAAAATAAAAAAACAATTTACACATAAAAAAATATATTTCCATCAACCAAAATAAAAAAAACCTACTCTAGAATATTATAAAAACAAAACTATTTATACTTAATTAAAGAAAACCCTGTAAATAAAACTCAACTTTACAACAAATTATATTTTTATAAACAAATTAAAAATAAAAAAACCCATAATATATCCTCTATTAAATCTATATACATCGCTTAGTTATATAGTCCTTATTCCTCTGGCCAGTAGGATTATTTACAACACAACACAGGGAGGCGGGTTAATAGTGCTCTCCCAATTACCGTAAGTCCTCGTGTGACAGTTCTCCTTCCTCCGATCTCCTTTCCGGAAAAATCTCCCGGCTTCCTCACGAAGTCGTCGGGATGTGTAGTGGAGGAGAACAAATCCAGCGTAGCTGCCTGTCACTCAGGTGTCTTCCTACTACCACTCCGTGCGCCTCTCTGTCTTATCGCATGTGAGATGCGCATGCACCTTCTGCGCCTCCCCACCACTACTTACTTACGTATTTAGGTACGGCCAGAATATATTACTAATATTATTTAAATATACCGGTGCTATTAATATTATAACCTAACACCCTCCCTTTACCTCCAAAAAAAAAGAAAAAAAAAAAAAGGATAAAAACCTCAGAACATGAAAGAAAATTAACAAGTAACTAAAAAAATTTCCAGGGAAAACTGCCAAATATTTCATTCATCCTGCGGGTCCAGTTTCAAATTCTGTACGTGCCATATACCTATGCTGACTGCAGAATCAATGTCGTCCAATTCCACTATAATAGGCGATATTATTTTCCTGATTCTACACTTCTTGTATCTTGGTGCCAACTTACTTGAAAAGTAAGCCGACGCGTCCGAGAGATGATGAGTTTTGCACCAAACGATTTGCCCAACCTGATAATCTATTGGTCTCCGCCTAACACGCTTTGTGTCTTTCAAGTCAAAATTTACGATTCTGGACCGATAAAATCTCTTATGGACGATGATTTATCTGAACGTATCATTGCTACACGCTACAAATTTCGTTAATCTTCTGTGTAGCGGATTTTCCTTTTTAGAAATAAAATAAAAAATCATTAAATGACGAAAATGAATTTGTTTCTCCTATATTCTGAGCAAGCATAATACCCCTCAAAGATAAGGAACCTCGATTGAAAATAGTGTATTAAAGCACCTAAACTAACTTTTTTTTTAAGAATATGTAAACATTGTAGAAGTAAACATGAGTTCATAAACACAGGAACGATTAAATTGAAATATTGAAAAACGCTACGAACTTATTTTTCAACCCAATATTATGAAAAGTGGCGCCTGTCGTACCTTGGTAAATATTGTCAAATGGTCTACGGAATAACACGTCGGTCCTGCCTAGTTCGAAACATTCTGAAAGATGTCAAACCCAACACACCGTATATCTTCGACAAGTTCTTTCATTATTTTCACAAGGTTTGCTACACCACCAAAATAATGTAGTCTTCACATATACGTAGTCAACAAACGTTATTGTATCATCGCATAAACGTAAAGAGTTGCGATTACAAACTAACAAAGTCAATACTAAGTTTTGAAATTGTAACATCTTTTAATTTTAAGTATATCTAAAAAAAAAAAACATATGAAGAATGCCAGAAGTTAGGTTGGTCATTTATTTACTGCTGCTAGAACCCATGAATTTTTAAAGTCGCAGCTGATCGTCGCGAGTAATTTTTAGTGTAACTGCAATACACCATAAATTCTTTTTTATTCTTAAGTACTCCCTTCTACTTTAGAGATAGACAAACCTTTTTTTTTTTTTATATATTTATTTATTGGAATTTACAACTGTATAACAAGTAATACAACAAGTAAATTTGAATGAAACATAAAAAAGGCATGAGACACATGTAGAGAAGCTTCCCAATGGAAGAACTCTAAAAATATTCTAAACTAGAAGGTCCCGGGGCCATCTCCTTTTCAGACGCCTCGGAGGATTGTCAGGAATTGAAGAGGAAGAAAGGATTGAAACGATAGGATTAGGGTGGGAAGGATTGATACTTCGTACGGGCCAAATCAGCAACATATGGGACATTAAGGTCTTCATGGATGAGTTTGTTGGTGACAAAGTAAGGAGCATTGAGGATTTTACGAAGGATTTTGGACTGAAGAGATTGAATACGAGAAGAATTTGATGGTTTAGTAGAGCCCCAGAGCTCAACTCCGTAAGTCCATATTGGTCTTATGATAGTCATGTAGATGAGTCTTTTGTAGTTAAGTGGAAGATTAGAACGTTTGTCTAGTAAGTGTTGAAGTAGTCGAAAACGTCGAGCAGTTTCTTCAGTCTTGTATGAGGATTCCAAGTGAGGCATTTGTCAAGGTGCAGTCCTAGATATCGGATCTGTTCAACCGGGATAAGAGGAGTATTATTGAAGGAGACAGTAGGGCAGGAAGTCATAGGTTTACGACGAAGGGTAAATGTAATTTGGTTAGATTTGTTGGAATTTATTTTAATTCTCCAGTTCTGACACCATACTTCAAGGTCTCTGAGGTGGGATTGGAGAGTTTGAGAGGCAATAGTTGGATCAGTATTGACTGATAACACACAAGTGTCATCAGCATAGGTAGAAAGGAAGGTGTTAGGATGGGTTGGGATATCAGCTGTATAAACTGTGTAAAGGATGGGTCCTAGGATACTACCTTGAGGGACACCAGCAGACTGACTAAAAATGGACGAAAATGAATTATTATGATTGATTTTGAAGGATCTGCCAGTGAGGTAGGACTGGATAATAAGGAAGTATGTAGAAGGAAGGAATTGGGGGAGCTTGTGAAGCAATCCCGGGTGCCAGACTCGGTCGAAGGCCTGTTCCACGTCTCAAGCCTTTTTAAAATTAAATATTCTGTACAAGATATGACAATATTTATTTATTTTTCTTGCATTACCAGTGCATATTGAAATATTTATCAATACTTTAAGAAACTGAATGATTCAGAAATTTTCTAGTTTACGTATAATCCTGAAGATAGGGTATGGGGTATGATCATAGCTTACTGTCTGAGATACTGACGTCCAATCTTTCTTTCCTTGGACTGGGCTCAGGCCAAGATATTGAACGAGACCATCCCATACAGGAATTTCGAGATATTGCCAATTGATTCATACTTCTTGGAATTTAGCTTTGTTGGTTCACCGTTCACAATAACTTTGTAATTATTCGAGATCATATTTTTGATGAAAAGGTGAGTAGAATGAGCAGAATTTTTTGTATAGTGCGTCGAAGTCTTGAGCCATCATTAAGTAAGAAATATACAAGACTTATTTGAGTCTGTTGTCAACCGATTTCTCCAGTAATGTACTTTAATATATACTTTAATTATATATAAAGACTATGATGATGACGAAATGGCAGATCTTGTCGATTTGAATATATATTAACGATGTTATTTAAATTTATTAATGTAGATTTTTTAATAATTCGTATCCCTAAATCTAGCTAATTTACAATCGGATTGAACAGCTGTCCTGTACAAAAGAGTTCCTGCGGATCGTACAGCAAATGGAACTTTATCTTCGATTCAATTTGGTTAGGGGAGGCATTGCCTTCGTTATCTTTTCAACTGTCTCTTCCCTTTACTCCTTACATTTCCTTTACCATTTCAGTCCTTGTACTCTTGTATAAATTACTTTTACGTTACTTGTTTAATCTTTTCAATCTAGTACTCCGGATACTATAAAAGAAAATAGTATCGTTATTTTTATAAATTTTAAACCTTAAGATTAATGTATAATTTGATTTTTCCTTATCCTATGGTATTAATTTACTGTTTGAATTCAGTGATTTCATTTTATCATGGTTTAATAATTTCCTAATTTTAACTTTGATTGTATTATTTCCCTCAAATGTTAAATAATGTAGTGAAAACTAAAACTTCTCGATCACCTATCAAATTGAAATAACTTATAATATTTTCATTAAAGTTCCAATTACTTTTCATTGAAACGTATGTTTTATCAAAACAATATAATGGTATAAATTATTAGTTAATACAAAAACCCAGGCTCGTTGCTATTTACCAACCTTATACTGCTGAGCTTGTTACTTAAATGTTTGAATAAACCTTCAGAATTCTAACTGCATATTTTACATATGTTATAGTACACGTATTATTGGGTTATCCAGGATGTTATTAGGATAGTTCCTTCTAATATTAGGACCTGAAAAATGTGAATTAAACGAAGAAAAAAAAAAAAAACCAACGACATCATTACATTGTACTCCGTAAGATGTTTTCCTTTTAAAAACGTCAAATCCTTCTCCTATGCTATTGTGGATCTTTATTGCAAATATGAAATATCAGCAGAATTGAATAGACGAATTATGGAAGGTAATCGGGCTTACTAGGCAAACATAAACTCTTAACATAAAATGACTCTTCCGGTCATCACTACAACGACAAAAATAAGGTTATATAAAACTTTGGTTAGACTAATACTAACATATTTTGCGGACTTGGACCCTTTGCATCTCCATTATAAATACTTTGAAAATCTTCAAGATAAAAATTCTCCGTAATATGTATGGATCGTTGTTGAAATAAGGTGACTCGAGAATCCGGATGAACAGTGAATCGGATCTTGTGACATTGTCCCCTTCATAAACGTTTGGCTCAACTAGCACGAATCGATATACCAAGGATGCATAAGAGGATTCCGCTTGGAAAACTGTATGTTACCCGAAGGATAGGTCAACATTGGAGCAGGTTAGTTTCAAGATTTGGAAAAATACCTGGAAAATCTCCGTTTAAGCAACTGGAAAAGGAGAGCGTTGTGCTGGTAAGATCGGTGCAATATTGTCAGGAAAGCCAACGCCAACCTCGGGCAGTAGAGCTACGTAGTAAGTAAAGTGGTATAAAATTGTTTTTTTGTTTTTTTAAACGTCATTTGACACAGATTTGAAAATGGACCAGAATGATTTTAGGAGCGCGTGGTTTAAAATCCCTATCGGTATAAAAATGTTTGAAATAAATAATAATTTACTCCTAAGACTCAGGAAAAAATCATCATTAATTAATTAATCAAATTTTACTATTAAAATATAAATAAAATCGAAGGTTTTTTAAAAAAAAAAATCTCGAAAAACCGTTCGAATTAAAAAGCTAAACATTTAGGTGATTTTTTGTTTTGGACACCAAATTGATCCCCCAAGTTTAAGTAAAAA
The DNA here is from genome assembly GCA_023052935.1 of Piezodorus guildinii. NCBI lineage: Eukaryota > Metazoa > Arthropoda > Insecta > Hemiptera > Pentatomidae > Piezodorus > Piezodorus guildinii. The sequence continues at coordinate 72,484,622 of CM041297.1, read as the reverse complement.
AAAACCGCTGGGATTGTTATTAATTATCCTTACCCGGCTGTACTCTTTGCCCATGATGACTTAGGAGAAATTACCGTCCGTAAGTGGTTTCAGAGTCGGAAATTTTGACATACATAGTAAGTAAAGTGGTATAAAATTGTTTTGTTTTTTAAACGTCATTTGACACAGGTTTTAAAATGGACCAGAATGATTTTAGGAGCGCGTGGTTTAAAATCCCTATCGGTATAAAAATGTTTGAAATAAATAATAATTTACTCCTAAGACTCAGGAAAAAATCATCATTAATTAATTAATCAAATTTTACTATTAAAATATTAATAAAATCGAAGGTTTTTTTAAAAAAAAATCTCGAAAACCGTTCGAATTAAAAAGCTAAACATTTAGGTGATTTTTTGTTTTGGACACCAAATTGATCCCCCAAGTTTAAGTAAAAAAAAGCCGCTAGGGCAGATTTACCAACCTTATCCGGCTATACTCTTTGCCCATGATGACTTAGGAAAGATTACCGTCCGTAAGTGGTTTCAGAGTCGGAAATTTTGACATGAAAGACGCAAAGCACTTCAAGTAAACCAAATCAAAGCATTCGTCATATATAACTGATTAAAAATATTTACAGGAATCTGAATTTTTTTAAATTTAAATCACCATTTAAAACGCTACGACTTATTTTACAACCCAGTAAATACAAATAGATAATCTAATACAAAAATGATAATACATAAGTCGCACACATATTAATTCAAATAGGTTTGATATAGTTTTTCCCTTAATATAATCTCATCCTAAATCGGTGGAGAGTATTACCCTGGTGGTTCAGTCCTCCGCTGCACTTGAAAGTTTATCCCTGTCGACTACAAAGTTAAAATTACCCGTCAATTGAAAAAGTCACTCGAACTTGGAAGTTAGAAGAACCCAACTTAAAGAACGACAGCGACAATGGGAAAGTTTTTCTCGCAAAAGCTGGAGGTAACTGACCTAGATAATTTGCTTTAGCGTGATTGTTAGGTTTTTATTAATTATTTTTCATAAATGTTTTTTTGTTGTCACAAATATATTAAATATGTGTGTACTAAAATACAGAAAAAAAATTCTACAGCAGAATGTATCTGTTGGCATGACTATTTTTTTGCGTTGATTTGTTACAAAGTTACTAACCTAAGTTACAATGACTCATCGCAGACTCATAAGGAAAAACCGTTAAGTGTTAATATAACAGTGTCATAAGGAAAAACCCAACACAAGTGAATTTACTCTTTAAGTTTGAAGTATGTACCGGATCAGAAGGATAGATCCATATTGACATATTATAAAGTATAAAAGAGTGAATAATTTCATTTATTTCCAATGTGCAAATAATTTGTTAAATATGTGAATTACTGGGATAATGGACTTGAATTTCCATTTCTCTATATCTTCGAGGGAATCTATAAAATGATATTTGATATTACAGTAGTTACGAAAGCTCGGCTATCCAGAAATCGCATCCTTCCAATATTGACTTCAATAGTTCCTTTTTCATCCGTGCAATTAAAATTCTGCCTTTGTGATGTTTCAGAAAGGTTCGAAAATAAGCGTAGTAGTGATTAATCATTTTTGAAAAGATACAACTCTCAGTCATTCAGTTGCCATTATCATAACTTTAATCGTCATGACTACTAAATCATTTTTTATGATTCAATATAAATCACAAGGATGGGCCCTTAGGGTCAATAGAGCCTTCGTTTCACTGAAAGTTATTCAGCGTTAAAAACTTCAAATGCATTGCCCAAGAAATCGAACTTCTCGAGTTATTACGTGATTCTTTACAACCGTAATTCACTATGCAGCTACTGAGGTCAAACTTTAGTTTTACTTAATGTGCAGTTTATTTGAAGTAAAAACATTTATTAGTCTGAAAGTTTTGTGACGCTATATTTTTTCATTTCATTGGTTTATAAGAGCACAGTTCTTTGCATACTATGAATTATTTCGCTTCCTCTATTCTCTTGCTATCTCCTCTGTGCTGCCAAGCGTGGAGTAGCCGTCTCCGACTATCTTATCCAACGGTCCCTGTCCTGTGCAAGACTTCTCATCTCCGGCATGGTGCTTCCTCTCGCTGTGCAGATTCTTGAATCCCTTGCAATGAGACCCTTGAGCAAACAGATAACTACTGCTATCTGGGTACAATGATCGGCAATAATTGAAGAATAGATCAGGAGGTCATGAAGAAAGTACAAAAGGCCAATTGTATATTCCACCAAATATCCATGGCACTCATTGGAAAACAGGAGTTGAGAACGAAAACCATGATTCTGCTTTACAAGTTTTTCTCCCAGTGCTACTCTAGGGATCGGAAAACTGGACACTCTTGGAAAGCAAGGTTGTATTTAGCCATTTCCTATCAATACAATTCCCAAATAATCCCAAATAGATGCTAATTTCAAGGAAGATCAACAGATAAAGCAGACAGATACGCTTATTTGTTTATTCAATTTTATTTCCTCGGGTACACTAACAGCAAATATCATTTAAAATTTTTCTTTTAATCTTTGCAAGATGTAAGATTAAATTATTTATTATTTTGCAAACACTCAGAAGAATAGTAATTTTTTTTTCTTTTCTTTTTTCTTTACTTTATGTTAAAATTGTATGTATCTTTTTTGTTCCTATGTCAACATATATTGAAAAATCGTAATTTCTTTTTTATTTATATTTTATTTGAAAAATGTATATAAAGGTGTATATACGTGCGTGTGTGTGTTGAGTGCAGATATGCATATGTATTATGCATATTTATATAATGTGTGTGTCTGTACGTGTGTGTAATATATATATATATATATATATATATAAGTTACGATAGACTGAACTCGTAGGACTAAAAAAAGGGGGGTTTAGGGCAAGTAATCACAACGACATCTAGAACTGAACTAACTTTATTATCTTTGTACACTCCTATTTATAGTAGACTTATGTTTACATATTAGAATTATCTTACACTAGTAGAATTATCTTAAGACTAAAGGGCTTATTAACAACTATATACATCTAACTCCCTCCCTCCAGTTCCTTCGTAAGGAGGAACTAACTAAAACAAAAAGACTTCAGTATATGATAAGTTACATAGTTTCTTAGAATTAACAGAAAAATAAAATAATTTCACACAATACACCAAGGTTGACCTGAAAAGAGAACATACATCGAAACGAAATTAACGAAGTAACTTAAAAATGATCTTACAAGGGATACAAAAAACAAAACAGGTAAACTGGAAAGGAAAGAACGACGATGGTTAATGTGGTGATGTCTCCTCCTGAGCGCCGCTGTCCGGCTCGAGTTGGTCCATGATATGGGGCACCCGAAGTTCCTCGAGGTGTACCGTGCGTGAACGGAAGGGGTGGTTCACGTCCTTAATGGTAAACAGATTGTTCTCCCGTATGGTGGTAATTTTGTAGGGTCCCTCGTATCGCGCGGCCGTCTTATTTCTTGCGGTCCTCAACCGCCGGTACACGATACTGCCCAATGCCAAAGGACCCCTCCGATATACTACCGGACGATTATTGGCTTTATCCACGCGCGTCAGCTTGTCTCGGATTAATTTTTCGCGGACCGTCGCCCACGTCTTCCTCCGTTCTGTCCTCGCCGCACACAGTATCGCTTTCAATTCTCCCTGATTAATGGTGAGGAGATCTCCTCTATCGCGTCGCCTCTGTCCAAATACGATTTCTACCGAGGACAAACCCGTTGCTGAATGGATGGTGTTATTATATGCGATCACCGCTCGAGGCATGGCGTCATACGGTTCGATATTACGGCCCAGCTTGAGTAAGCGAAGGTGTTCCCCTAACGTATTGTGGAGTCGTTCGACAGCCCCTCTACCCTTAATGTGGTGAGGTGCATTCCAATGCCACGTGATCCCCAGCACTCTGCTTTCCTCGCGAATTAGGGCGTTATCAAACTCTTTCCCGCAATCGGAAATGATTTTGTCGGGCACGCCGTAGGTCGCGCACCATTGCAAGACTGCTTCCCATACCGCCGACGGTGTTTTCCTCTCGATGGGATAGGCCATCGCGAGTTTACTGAACGGGTCGATTGTCGTTAGCCACGATTGTCCCTCATTGGAGTAAATATCGACTTGGACGGACGTCAGTGGTTCCATATCGGTAGGTGTGGCGGTCTGAGCCGCGACCGGAAGTTGGCGGTCATATTTGGCTCGTTGACAGATTTCGCATCGCGCTATGCAATCGCGCACTGTACGATCGATAGCTTTCCAGTAGTAGTGCCGTTTTAGAGCTCGCGTGGTTTCCTCTATTCCGCGATGATTCGTTTTGCCGATGTGATGATCGTGAACGAGCCGCTGTTGGACAACGGTGTCAGTAACCGTCTCGACCTCGTGGAGACACCGGACAAGCGAATACCCCACTCCTACACGCTCCTGTCTCCATAACCTTTTCAGTTTATCGGCGATTACCTTATTCCCAACGTATACGTAGCAAGTTCGGCTAGGATTACTAAATTCGTTAAATATACGTTCTAACTCGTTTTCATCGATGGTGACGGGTGTACGGACCGATATAATGGAAAGGCCCTCATATGTGCTCGCTCGCGTCTCCGTTCCAGCTGCTTGTTTCGATTTTATAATAACCTGCAGCTTTTTATCGTTGATAATCTGGTCGACTTCGGGTAACTCCGCAGGCCTGTCGACCGGAACATCGTTGTCGTCCGAGTCACGCTGGATCAATGGAATCTCGGGCCCGTTCTCCGCCCAGTCACGCAAGTATTGTAACGCAAACGGCTCTGCGTTATTATCCTCTTCGCCTATCGCATTGACTAACAGGTCTCGAGACAACCAATCAGCGACTGCGTTCTCGACTCCCTTCTTATGTACCGTGTGGAAATTATAGGCTGCTAACCGTTCCTTCCATCGTGCCACTCGCGCCGAGGATTCCTTGAGCGTACCAAGAGATAGTAGGGGTTTGTGGTCGGTGCATAGCTCGAACCTTCTTCCGTAGACGTAGGGCCGGAAATATTCGACCGCCCATACTACCGCCAACAATTCGCGTTCTATCGCGCTATATCTTCTTTCTGCGTTCGTCCCTCCTCGAAATTTTGCGACAAAACGGAACCGATAGCGACCTCACTGGCATCTGTCGTGATTCGAAAAGTGCGCTGAAAATCGGGGAATGCCAGTAGCGGTCTCGTTGTTAGTATGTCCCGGCATTTTTCAATACTCTATTTTTCAATACTAGTTGTTCGGGTCCGAGGTAAAAGCGCTTCCCCTTCCTTAGCATATCGGTCAGAGGATGCGTTAATTCGGCTATACCGGGTATAAATCTACGATAATAGTTAACCATCCCTAAAAATCGTCTAAGACCGCGTGTGTTCTTCGGTAATGGTGCTTCTAGGATGGCTTTTACTCGATCATGGTCTGGCTGGACCCCGTCATGCGAAACCACGTGACCCAAAAACCGAATCTCGCGTAATCCGAACTTTGATTTTTCTTGAGATAGTTTAAGGCCGAATTCTCGTATCCGATCAAAAACGCGTTTCAAATGGTTGATATGTTCTTCTTCGGTCCTGCTAAAAACTTTTAAGTCGTCCATATAAACCTGCGAAAAATCCTCGTCCAATCCCCGCTGGAGCTCGTCCATAAGTCTCTGGAAGGTTAGAGGCGCACCCTTCAGCCCGAATGGCATTCTAACGAATTCGAAATGGCCCCGTTCCCACGAAAATGCGGTCTTGCCGATATCTTCCTCGGCCATTTTAACTTGGTGATAGCCGCTTTTGAGATCGAGGGTGCTAAAGAACGTTGCCCCCGATAGCCGATCTAGTATATCTTCGACGCGAGGTAGAGGGTACCGTTCGTCCTTCGTCGCTTCATTGAGTTTCCGGTAGTCAACTACCACCCGATATTGTTTCGAGCCGCCGTCCCGCTCGCCTTGCCTCTTCTCTACTACCCACAACGGACTATTGAACGGGGAATTGCTATGTCTTATAATACCTTGCTTCAGGAGTCCGCCCAATTGTTCACGAATGATATCCCGCATGGCTTGAGGGTAACGCCGGTCCTTCACGTAAACCGGTGTTTCCGATTTGAGGTGTATCCGATGGACAGTCCTCCCCGTTGTTGGTAAAACTTCATTTTCCCGGTAAAATAAATCGATGTTGTCCTTGACTAACTGTGTTATGGTCCCTCTGCCGCATTGTACTGTCCCGATAGCGATACCCTCATTATCTGCTGCCGTCATGGCCCGAAAGTTCTGCCGACCTATCACGTACTCCCAGGTATTGTGCCTAACTTCCAATTTCAGTCCTACCCGTTGTAGCACATCGCACCCTATAATGAGCTCGTATCCCGGCATAAGCTCCTCGATGACGTGGATCCTCATACGAATATTTCGCCCCGTTCGCTCCTTGAGATTTAGCAGAGTCTCCCCTAAAGTTCGGCATTTTCCGCTAACCGTTGTGATCGCGCAGTCGCATTGTCTACGCAGTTCCCAGATACCCAATCTTTTAGCTCCCTGCCTACTGATCAACGAATTTGTGCTCCCCGAATCTATCAAGAATTTGACCCCTGATTCCCCCAGTCTCGCCACGGGCAACCGATACCATTTTCCTTTCCGCGCACTGTTGTTGCTGATCAACACGCCCCTCTGGTTGCCCCACCCATTATCGCGTCCTCAATCTGAATGCGGACGCCGCGCCGCGACTTCCGCCCCGGATGGGCCTCCCCTCCAGGGAACCCCTCTACTCACCTCATTTCGCCTCGTAGCCGAACCGCTGCGCTCAGACGAGACACTCTCCTCTCCTGATGACTCTTCGCTGGCATATCGGCCGCTGCTCCTCCTCCCTCCGGCTCTTCTGCTGCTCCAGTCCTGAAGATTAACCTCCATCGGTTCCGGCTGCTGCTCTCTCCTACTCGAACGGGGATTGCGCCTCGGACACTCTCTCGCTACGTGGCCTCGTCTTCCGCACTCGTAGCATCGCGTGAGGTTACATTGAGCTGCCACGTGGCCCGTTTTGTTACATTCGTAACACCGCTTTTCGCCGCGCCGTCTCCTATCATCTGTGCCTCTCATCTGCCTTCTGTCGTTTGGCCCTCTTCTGTCGGGTCCTCTGCCACTCGTATTACGCCTGGGTGGGCTCCGTAGCCTTCTCCTGGGTGACCTCACCTCCGTCCATTCCGCCTCCGGTCTCTCGAATCGTGCCTCGTTGCGTTCCCGTGCGTCGACGAGGTCGTGGGCACATTCGACGAAATCCCTGTCCCTAGGGAGAGAACCAGGCCTGTCAGTATAGTGGTTCAATTGGACCTTCAATATGCCCCTTACGAATTCCATCTTTTGGGCCCCCTCCGCTGGCCCGAAGGTCTCCACCATCTTTTCTCCCAGTCTATTGTATAGCACCAGGAGTTTTTCGGCGAATTCGCCCTCAGATTGGTCTGGGGTCCTCCGCTCCTTCAGAAGGTAAAATACATCCTCTTCGGGGGTCCATCTACCCCCACCGTACAGCTTCTTCAGCCTTATTTTCAACGTATCCCAGGTCTGGGACAAGTCGCCCTGGATCGTATTTAGCACCCTCCTAGAAATTCGGCCTACTAGCGAAGCTTCCAGAAGTTTTGCGTCTGGTTCTGATAACACGCCGCTTTCTTGGCGTGCTAGTATCAAACTCTTGATTTGGTCCCCGCCCTTAATAAAATGTTCTAGATCACCTATAACTCCGCCGAAGGGTTCTAGCTGGCTAATTACTTCGTGAATGAACGCGGAGTTCTGAGTTCGTATTTTAGCAAGTTCCAGCTGCGTCGTCTCATTTGCCTTGGTGAGTTGGGCCTCCAGTTTTGATCGCTCGACCGATGCCTGCGCCAGCCTGTATTCCAGCTGCTTCTTCTCTTCATCAATTTGCGGGTCGACCATCTTCTGACCGTATCGCGGGAATAGTGCTAATTTCTAAAATCGTCACTGTATAAGTTACGCGAATTTAGAAGTTATCAAGTGATTCCCGGGTTTCGGCACCAGTTACGATAGACTGAACTCGTAGGACTAAAAAAAGGGGGGTTTAGGGCAAGTAATCACAACGACATCTAGAACTGAACTAACTTTATTATCTTTGTACACTCCTATTTATAGTAGACTTATGTTTACATATTAGAATTATCTTACACTAGTAGAATTATCTTAAGACTAAAGGGCTTATTAACAACTTTTTTTTTTTTTTTTTTTTTTTATTCGTATATATTACAATTTGTCATAATAGACAATAATAATAGTGCTACAGGATCTCATTCATACAATATAAACAAAAGGAAAGTCAAATTACATAAAATAAAATCAAAATAAGTAAACGTATACAATAACAAAATTAAGTAGATAAAATAAATACAAATAAATGAAGTTAACAAATAAATAAACAAAACATGTCACATTCATACCTATGTACAATATTTACAATCAGCTCGGGAACCCCGCACGGGGCTTGTCCCCCCACTTGTGGAAGGACAAGAAGAGTCCAAAGGATCCCAGCGCCTCCCTCTCAGCCGCATCACTGGTGAGAGCCAGCGGAAGCTAAGTGAGGGCGCCATAGCCACAATCACACCGCACTTGAGAGGAGAATCTGACCAGTGTCAGAACTCCAGCATATGTATTTACAATATATCTCGGGGCCACTGCCGTTTCAACCTTCTAGGTGGGTTGTATGGATGAGTGGAGCTGGATAGGGATCGTGCTAAAGGATTAGGATGATGAATGAGGTTCTGATGGAATTTGGAAAATTTGGATGGAATTAGGTCTGAAATAAATGGAACATTAAGGTCGTGGTGCAAGGTATAGTTGGATACATAATAAGGAGCATTTACTATTATTCGGAGGACTTTGGATTGAAAGGATTGAATGCGTTTGATGTTAGAACGTTTAGCTGTCCCCCACAGTTCAAGTCCGTAGGTCCAGATGGGCTTCAGTATTGTCTTATAAATTAATAATTTGTTGTCAACTGTAAGTTCAGATTTTCTGTTTAACAGTCTGTATAACTGTCCGAATCGTCGATTGAGTTCTTTTCTTTTAAGTCTTGTATGTGGGTTCCACGTCAGTCTTTTGTCTAGTAGTAAGCCAAGATAGCGGACTGTATCTGAAGGAGGAATAGGAATGGAATTGAAGTAAACTGGCGGACAGGAGTTTCGTCGAAGAGTGAAGGTTACATGTTTGCATTTGGCCTCGTTCACCTTTATGCGCCAAGCACCACACCAGTCTTCGATAAGACAAAGGTGTCTTTGCAGGATTAAGGATGCGGTTTCGGGATCGGAACTGGATGATAGGATGGCGGTGTCATCTGCAAATGTTGCCAGAAAGGTGTCAGGATGATTAGGAATATCAGCGGTGTAAAGGATGTAGAGAACGGGTCCCAGGACGCTGCCCTGAGGAACACCGGCCTCAACGGGATAAAAGTTGGAAAATTCTACACCACAGCGTACTTGGAAGGAGCGGTTTGAGAGATAGGATCTTAGAATGAGGTAGAGAGACTGGGGTAAATGCGTTTTAAGCTTGAAGAGTAATCCAGCGTGCCATACCCGGTCAAAAGCTTGCGCTATGTCCAGAAGGAAAGTCCTGGTGGGAAGGAAGGTTGTGAGATTCTAATATAGGCAGGATTCGTTTTAGAAGGAGCTTTTCGAAGATTTTTGAGAGGATGGGGAGTAGACTTATAGGTCTGTAGGATGAAGTGTTACTGGATGGTTTACCTGGTTTTAGGAATAAAATGATTGTGGAATGTTTCCATAAGAGAGGAAAATAGGTGGTGCGAAGGATGCAGTTGTAGATGTATGTAAGAAAAATAATGGCTTTCTGGGGAAGTTGTCGCAGGATCTGGGGGGTAAGGAGATCGTGTCCAGGAGATTTACGAAGGGTCAGTTTTTGAAGAAGATATTTCACCTCAGATGGATTAATAGCTTTAGGAGGTAGGGAAAGAGGTATTGGTGAGAATAGGAATTCTTGAACTGTTGTGGTATGATTTCTGTTGGATTCCGGGTGAGGAGTGAATACTTTGGAGAGGTGTGTGGCGAATTCCTCGGCTTTATCTTCATCAGACGCAGCCCAGGAGTCATCACCACGCCGGAGAGGATGGGAAACTTTATGGTATTTTAGGATCTTTTTGGTCACATTCCACAGGGAATTATCTCGAGCTGATAGAGAGGAGAGGTAGGAATTAAAGGACTGGGAACGGAAGGTCGCCAACTCCCGCTTTAATTGCCTACAATAAAAGTTATAGGAGCGGCGATCTGTTGGGTGTCGGGTTCTTTGCCATAATGATCTGGTTCGGCGTTTTGCATGGATGAGGTCAGCTAGGTGTTGAGGTAAATGGTTTTGATGAGGAGTTCTATTGGAGTGCTTAGGAGAGGAGGCAGTCCAGACAGCTTGCTGAATGGCGGTTGTAAACGAGTAGACGGAATCATCAAGGTCATCCGGTGTTTTGAGGGTCACACTGAGGTCAATATTATCGGTGAGGATTTGGCGGAAGAGGTTCCAGTTGACAGGGCCTCGGATAAATGATGGTGGAATGGGTTTCGGAATAAGAGTTAGAGATACTTTAAGGATCAGTGGACTATGGTCAGAGGATAGTTCATCAAGGCGAGTTACGGAATAGTTCAGGGAGCCTAATCCGCTGTGGATGAAGAAGTCGAGGATATCTGGATTACGGTTAGGATCTGTTGGCCAGTAGGTAGGGGAGTCAGGAGGTATGAGGTTAAAATTTCGGGAATTCAGAGCAGTCAGCAAATTTCTTCCACGAGAATTCGTGGTTCTAGAACCCCACTGCTGGTGCTTGGCGTTGAGATCTCCACCCAGAATAAAATGATTTCCTAGGGAATCCAGGAAGGATGCAAATTCGGTGTTGGAAATGGAGTGTTTGGGAGGGCAATATGCTGATGTAATAGTTACCGGATAGGAAAAAGTCTTGATTACTATTGCTTTGGCTTGCAGGAAATCATAGGTAGGAAGTGGAAGTAAATGATGAGAGAGGGATTGGTGGACAATGATAGCAGAACCGGCATGAGCTTTGCCGTCTGGGTGGTCTGTACGGTATGTTATGTACTGCGGTATTTTGAAAAGCTGTTTAGTGGTTAGTCTAGTTTCAGTAATAAGTGCAACGTCAATTTTTTTGTCTTGCAACAACGCTGTCAGTTCGTCATTTGTGATTTCTAACACCATTCGCATTCCAAAGGAGAATGGATAAGGAATTAGGTGAGGTCATTTATGGTTTTTGTAAGGCAGGAATGAGATTTGATACAAGGTTCGTAAGGAGTGATATTAGAGGCATAACAAGGGATTTGATTTCGGAGATGAAGGTTGTCATGAGACTGGTAAGGTCTGTGACATTTGATGGAGAAGGG
>CM041297.1:71844347-71873172 GCA_023052935.1 Piezodorus guildinii | reverse complement strand
TTTAATTTTGTAGATTAAAAAAAAAGAACATTTTTATTATTTTACCATTGATGAAAAATAGGTGAATAAACAATTTAAACGAATTTTATAACCAACGAGCAGAGGTGATATATTTTTGTCGGTAATATAATTTTTCTTCTCCAAGATAAGAATAATATATGAAATGCTAATGAATTCAGAAAAATGCAATATTACATACAAATTTGAATGAGTTAATAGAGAGTGGTGAAAAAAGAATAAAATTATAACCAAGATGTATGTCTTTCAAAGCTAAGTTTTTAAGTTTATTTTAACAACTGTGGTTGATTTTTAACAAAGGCCTCTACCGGACTGCCAGACATGCGGGTGGCATCATGTTACATGATAACATACAGATTACCGACAGACTTTTTGATTCCTCAGACAGACTGGTATATACCACAAATTATAATTGCACGTAGCCATTGCTAAAAGGTAATAATTACCCTAGTGGTTGGCGCCTTTAAAACAAAAAAAAACAAACAACGGCGTTAAGTAAAAATAGTGCGCGAATCCGATTTTTTCGACTAATTCTAATTTATTAAATTTTTATTTTTTTACAAAATGTGTTAACTACTCTTGAAACCAATCCAAATCTTTGAATAACCACCAATTCACCCTTAAAGCTTTTCTGCGAAGGTGCTCTTAATCTTTTTTTTTTTCTCTGGATTAATTTAATCTTTTCCTTTTTGTTTGTTGATCACTTTGGTAAAGGTTTCGTAGACATCAATAATATTTATTGCTTAAATATCGCTGAAGGATTTCCAGTATTCACGCTCTGATACCGCAGACTCAGATTGAAGGTTGCCGGACAGTTATAAAATATATTTGGGCCAATCGGAATTAGCCTGGGGGCGGGAGCAGTGAAAAATGCCGAGAGGGACGCGGCATTGCGGCCAGTAGCGACCATATATCACATCAGGGACAGCTCTCACTGCACAGTGAGAGTTTAGTCCCGTTCTAGCACAAAAAGAGGAAGCCGCCATAAAACTCGACCAATTTTGTACCCAGGAAATGTAGCTTTTGAATCCGCGTAACAATCCAGGTCACGCAAGTGTTGTACCCAAGCTAGGTAATAGAATAACAAGAAATATGTTGCACAAAATACACTCTTACTTCGGTTGTCAATTATCAAAAAATCAACTTAAGAAATTAAAATAAAGTTAAGAGTTAAAAATAGATAAAATAATTACATTTATTTTCGTTGGAAATATGTGAGATGAATAACAAAGCAGTATAATTCGTGAATTCGAAACTTTTTGATAATATTTTTTTTCTACCTAACGAAACCGTTTCCAATATTATTGCATAGATGATCCTTTCCTACTTTTGCGTTTAGATCATCTATTATTATTTTAATATTATGCCTAGGGCTTCCAGAGCAAACCCTTTCCATTAAGTCGTAAAATTCATATTTGTCTTCTTCCGGCTTATCTTCAGTTGGTGCGTACACATTTATTATTGTATAGTTGAAAAAAAAGTACCCCTCACTCTAATTTTACAGATCCTAGGAGTAAATGGTTTAAAGTTCATTATTCTTTGTTTGATCTTGCGCCTAACAAGGAAGCCAGTACCGAATGTATGGTCGCGATCAGGACAGCTAAAAAAGACCGAATAATCCCTCCGGTCCATGATTCCACTACCGGTCTATCTCATCTCCTGTACAGCTAATATATCCAATTTATACTTGAAAGCCTCGCACGAAAGTGATTTTAGGGCTCCAGGCCTATATAAGGAACGTACGTTCCATGTTGCAATTCTGATGTCGTTTCACCTTTTCCATTTTCCAGTCCGTTTCCCAAGAATCTGTCCGGCTTTTTTTCTGAGAAAGCTATTTTCTTCTGGTTTCATAACTTGAGTTTTTTTTCGAAGTGGGCCGTTAACCCTACTCTCAACCCCCAACCTGGAGAACAAGAGGATTTATATTCGTAGCTCCTTCTCCTTAGAAGAGATGTCTTAACAGGACTATCGAGCCTCTTCTACCTATTCGCAGTAAACCACCTCACCGGTTCTATGAGCACCACCGTTGACATACAAAGATGTTAGTCCGCTACACTTCTTATATGCCCTGCTGCCAGCATATAGATTTGGGACGATTTATACTCTTGTCTGTAGGGTATTCTCAGGAAAAGTGCTCCTAAAGTGTATACTGTATATGATCTTATGTTAGATTATATGTATTGTGTACTGTTCATGAGTCTTTGTGCAGTGTACTGAACTCGGGAAACCGGAGGTGCGTTAATCCCCACTTGACTGTCACCTTAGCCCTTGCGGTATTGGGCATTTAAGGTGTAATAATACCAGATGCTTCTAGCTTTAAGGACTTTGCACTTTACAAATAGTAAATGAGAAGGAACCATTCTACTGGCTATCATAAATATTAATGGTAGGTTCAGACTGCAGAGTCCAGACCTGTTCGCTTTCCGGGTCGACCTAGAGGTAGTGCCTTGACACTCCCCTGGCCTGGACGGAAGTTTTATATCTGTGAAGAGAAGGTTCCCACAACCCTTCAGCACATCAAAAAACTTGATATCCTCCGGCCTATGAACCCAGACACCGAGGGTACTCACTCTTTCCTCCCTGAAATGACAGTACGGTGGCATCTGTGTTAGAGGGGTAACTTAAAGCATACAACAATTAAAATATCTGAATTAAAACCTTGTCAGACTATTTAAAATTAATATAAAACCTACATGATATCAAAGCTTGTTTAATTTTACATCGATTTAGCAAGATTAATTTAAACCACTTTAGAGAAAAATGCGTGTTATAAAGTAGCACTTCCAGTCTTTGGATTTCGGTTAAAAAGTTGGCGTAACACTTCAGGCGTAAAGTTGATTTAAATGTGAAATTTTAGTTTCGTATTACTTTTAATTTTCTACCTAGACTTACAACACACAGAAACCCACACATATCTTTTTGCGGCACTTGGTCATTTGGACTTTGAGGACCGTAAAAGGTGTATTTCCGTTTGAATGCTGAAATTCGAAAATTTTCAATAATATGATACTTACAAAAATAATACTTAGTAAAAAATTGTGAAATTAATACTTATTACACACAAGGAATACAGAAGAATATTTTATCCACTGTTTTATATTCAAGAAAGGATAGGGAACAAATTAAGAAAATCAAAAATTTTGGCGGCTAATCAATGAATTTGAGACGATTTCTAATGGATTGACCTGTATATGTAATGAATAAACTAAATATTTGAGTAATTTAAAAAATTCATTTTTGTTTATTTATTAAAATTCAAGTGAAGCTAAAAATATAGTTAGAAAAAATTAAAGCGTAAAAGGGTCAATTTTCTTCATCATATCTAGGGTCATTTTTATAAAGAATAAAAAATAAAATAAATGAGACAGTTGATTAAATAGGATATTCCAATATTTTTTAAAATATATTATATATATATATATATATATATATATATATATATATATATATATATATATATATATTTGGTTATAAGGAAAACTGGCCTCTTAAAACTGAAAATGGGAATTACTGAACGTTTTTTTTGTTTTGTTTTTTGATTCGGCTACAATTAATGAAAGCGATATTTAATGAAAATTACACTTTATCGGGATAAACAATTCAGTCGATCACTCAACTTCCTCCTTTTTTATTGAGGAAGTAATAAAATAAGCCCAAAGTTTTAATACCTTACAAAAGCAAAATATTATGTTTTGGATTATAAAATGTTTTTAAAAAATATTTACGGGTACAGTAATATAGCAGAGAAATAAAAGGATTTATTTTCTTCTTTTTTTTCTATGATTTAAAAAAAAACGCGAATTTCGTTCTTCTGAAACCGATCACTCAAACATTATTAAAGAATAGAATAGAAAAATAATTTTTATTCTGGGACTGGGTCCCTTAAGAACAATATGATATGTACAATTAAGATATACAATGTGTCTGGCCACAAGACCAAGGGATACTAATTAATTCTTATTTACAAAGCTTTAAGAAAAAAAGTAGGATACAATAAAACAAAAGAGTAAAATAAATAAATAACTTCTGATATGTTGAACAAACAAAACTTAACATTGAAACTGATTCATAATAATTGATCCATATAGAAACATGAACAATAAATAATAAATTTTCTTTTTGAATAGATATTTGATTTGAAATATCAGGCTCGTGGAGCGTCTGTTTGAGATGACAATAGGTACTCGAACAGCTGGTACTTGAATGATGGTAGGGAAGAAGCATGGCGGATATGACCAGGTAGGGAATTCCAGAGAGTAGTAGAGCGTACAAGAAAGGAATCATCAAAACTTCTTGTTCTGTGGGCAGGAATATAAAGGTCAGAATGGCGCGGTCTTATTTGCAGGGAGCTGGGAGTTGATGGTTTGGTAAAGGTATGGTTGTAGAAAATATTGTCTGCGGTTTGAGGGAAGGAGTGACTTTAACTCACTGTATAAATGGATCACATGAGACCTCTTTGGTTTGCCAAGGACAAATCTTAAAAATGATTTTAGGATAAAATGATATCCTGTACTTTCCACAAATGTGTGTTGCGCTATTAGGTTCCTCTGAAAAGTAGCTGTTATGAGAAAGAAATTGAGAAAACTTAGTTTGTTTTTAGTCGATGTGAATACTTTGAAATACATAATAAAATCATTGACAAATCAAACTCAACATTACGAAAACCTTACTAATAACGATAACCGTTCTAAAATTAAATATGAAATAAAACCATCCATTACAACAAAAATAAATTCAACATTTCTCAAATTCGGCAAAACATTTTCCTGATTTGTTGAAACGTTATTATTCATATTAATTTTGGACATATAATTTTTTAGCAAATACAGATTTATTTATTTATAAATTGCGAATTTGTATATATCTATAAATATCTAATACCAGCTAAAATAAATATCATTAAATATGCCAAAATTTACTATATTTAATTTTTGTAGAAAGGAAAACCCCTATGAAATTTGACACATTAGAGCAGGACATTTCCGATTTTTCGAAAGAAAAAAGTTTTTTCTTAACTTATCATATCTCGGTAGTAATTATACTAAAGGATCCTTACTAGCAGAATCACGGAATACGCTGGGTAAATTATTGGAGATAATCAATGTGGTTTTAGACGGAACTATTAATCAAATATTTTCCTTACGTCGTAGTTAATATAAAGTGGGTGTAGTCCATCAACTTTATATTGATTTTTTTAAAACATATTATGATCACATAGACCATCAGAAGCTGTAAAACATCATAATTGAAAATGGAATACATAGAAAGTCAGTAAACCTTGTAGAGGTGAGAAACTTTTCTGAAACATTCGATAAATTTAGAATCAGCCATGATTACTCCGAGATTTGATGTATGATTAGGTTTGAAACAAGTTGACTCTATTCTACCTCTTTTATTTAATTCAGCATTAGATCATGCCATAGAAAAGGTGATGAACAATAGTACGCCGATGATTTGGTACTGCTGGGCGAAGACTCGGAAACTATACAACTAAATAAATGTACGTTGATGAAAACCGGTAAAGAGATAGAGCTTGTAAAAAACACGGATAAGAGGAAATATATGATTAGTAGCAGAAACGGTGAAGATCTTCATGACATCTATATATCAGGAAATATATTTGAATATTTAGAGAAATTTAAGTATTTAGAACAGAATTCGGGAGGAAATAAAATTGAGGCTAAAGACACGGAAATGTTTATTATTATTAAAATTTTGCAGTTTAGCTGCTTTTAAGAAAGATATAAGGGGTACTCACTACGTTTGCTATAGCATATTTTTTATGCTATTTTGCTAAACCCGTCGAGTTGCTACAGTTATTTCCTGTATAAACTCGATGGGTTTAGCAAAATAGCACAAAAAATATGCTATAGCAAACGTAGTGAGTACCTCTATTGTTGAGGTTGTATTGCGTTCTACTGGTTTGTATATATATTTTTTTTTCGCGAATGAAGGTTTATATTTCTATTATATACCGGTTACTGATTAATAGTTATTTAAATACATATAATCACATTAATTTCTATATATATCTAAACTTTTCGTTTTGAGGAATAATTATATTTTTATTTTATTTTCTAATTATTTATAAAAAAAATAAGTGACACAAATTAAAAATTTATTTTTTAATTTCTTCTTATATCAATACAGTCCTTTTTTTTTACTAATAAATATAAATTCACACAACTCCTGCCTTCAAGAACGCAAGGACAATTTCATCTTGCTGAAGGCAGAGATTTGTATATGAAAACTGTATATATGTGCAAGTGCATATATAAGTATGTGTATCTGTATGTATAGCCGATAGAGATGTAGGTCAAAGCGTCTATGGGAGGATTGTGTTATGTCTGATCAAGGGGCTCGGGATTGGACGGTGATCATTGGATAAATCAGTTTCAGCAACTGTCGGTATCTAACATTCATATTATCTAAGACTATAATTATTATCATTTATTAACGATACTACCTCACCTCAGTGATAATTTTAAGTTTTTTGTTCAAATTCCCTACTCACATACTTATCAATTGTAGAGTTGTGATGGAAAAGAAAAGGTTAAAAAACGTTATAGAAGGTAATCTTGATAAAAAACATGCTTTAAATAATTTTAACTTATTTCTTGATATTAGGAATATATCGGACTTCCTAGTGCATTAAATATTTAAGTTCTGAAGAAAAGGGTCAATACTCCGAAACGTTAACTAATTTATAAATATTGATTCATTGAATTTTATAGCTAAAACTGCAATGAATTTTAATTATAAAGCTTTTACGAATTAAAATAAAGCTAAAATATTAAAATTATATAACTTTAACAGTAATAAATTGAAAACTTAAATCAATTAAACTTAAAAACGTAATAAAAAGGCTGTTAAAAATAGATTTGTTTCGTCAGTCAGTAGTTTTACCTTTAGATTCCATGTCGAAATAGTATTGACTGGATATAGTGAGTTTTAGAATAGAGGTAGAAACCACATTATATTAGAAATGAGACAATAAAATACATTATATAAATCTAATCCTTTCCACAATGATTTGGACTATATTAAGTTAAATGTGGTTTTTATTACTTTTAAAATCTTTATTAAGTAATATTACAAATTGTCTCCATTAGGACATCTATAATAGTCCTACATTATTACATTCATTGAATATTTACGGAATAATAAATTTATAAAATAATTATAAAATAACAACAACTTGTTATTATCCTTTTTATCAGTTTTTTTTTCTAAACTATTTAAAAAAAAAATTAAAGTATATATGCCACTCCATTTAGCGTTCTCTATACATCAATAATGAACTGCTATGAGTAACATCTTTGAAATAGCAATATTTTACGTCGACAAACATTGCCATTGATGTCTATTGGCTGTATAAATAAAATAACAATAAATTTTAATATGCTTTACATGTTAGTAATTTGCATTTTACAACTCTAGTACACATAACAGGACCTAGAATTCATATATACCAAACGAAATTAGAATGTTGATTAAGTTAGATGTTTTTAAATTTTAATTTATTTATTGGATTTTACTACTGTATAATGGAATACAACAAGTAAATTTGAGAAAAATATATAAAGGCATGAAACACATGTAGAGAAGTTTCCTAGTGGAAGCACTATAAAAGATAAATGTAAAAAATAATATTCTATACTCTATTATGTTTGCATTGAGAAAATATATAATTATCGCTGCTTGTTTTCGATTAATGATAAAACAAAACAAAAAAATCTGGTGCGGCCAACACACGACTTTTACTTACCTCAAAAAAGTGTGGCAAAATATACAGAATATAAGTATGAGTGTGTTCATGTTTTGTTTATTTATTTGTTAACCTAGTATTTATTTAATTTATAAATTTTAATATCATATACCTTTATTAATTTTAGTTTCATTTTATGTAATTTGACTTTTCTTTTGTTTATATTGTATAAATGTAATCATGTAGCAATATTATTATTGTCCTTTGCGACAAACTGTAATATATCCGAATAAATAAATATATTATATAAAAAAAATATACAGAAACTACCAGCTACTAGTGTTTTTTTTTTGTTCGCTATATGTGCCGTAACATGCATCAGTTATAAGGTACTTAAAGATATGTTCTTAAGACGCCACGAAGCTCCCCATCATACTTTGGTTTTTATGGTTCACTAGGCGGTTTATTTCAGTTTTTATTTTTATCTCCTACTGCCCCCTGCTCTCTATGAAAAAAAAAAGACGCACGTATCATTGTAATTAGTATATTATTCAATTTAGCTTCTTTCCGTTTCATATTAAGATTTATAACGAAGAGTAAAGGTGATTCGATGGGATTGGTCAAGATATTTTAATTCCGAAAAATTTTGATATGGGTGATATTTTTATTGACTAAGTGAATGCGCGACGTATAAACCGATAAGCTAAATAAATCCCAATTCATGAAGTGGCCATAAAATCTGTAGGTATTAATCATATTAAAAAAATTAGTGGAATGCATTTCAATTTACATTAGAAATAATGCATTTTATAAATTATATATAAATGCTCATTTGTTTCCAGAACCATTACACAAAATCTAATAAACCAATTCACTTTATCATGGGATGCAATTATATAAAGTACTATTCCCCACCAACGTACAAATTATTTATTAATGTTCTAGTGGCTAGCGTAAATACCTAGCATTACTTTTAAAATGCTTAAAAAACTTTCTGAACAATTTATTTATTAAACTTAAAACTTTTTTTAAATGAATAATAGCAATCAGATTCTGATAATACCTTAATGAAGATTGATGTTTTGTATAATAATAGGTTTTTATTTTGATAGAAAATTATTACCAACTATCGTTCGATAATTCAGGAATATTGATCATAATTTAGTCATTAATATTCATTAGCGTTAGTCGATCACAAGAGTTTGGATAATTTTATTTATAGACTTATTATTTTGTTCTTTCACTTACTTATATATATATAAGTATATACAACACTCACGGTTCCAGAAACAATACTGCTTTATTCATGAAAGTAATCCTCCTTTTATATGTTTGGGATGTTGTTTACATCCCAAGATGGTATTAAGGCTAATACTGCCCGACTCCTATCCTTAACTCCCCCCCACCAGTTTACAAAGATACTCTCAATTTTTGGAAACTCTTACCCAAAATGGAGAGAGCAGTCCTTAGCCTTGATACCTTACAATCCAAAACTAACTGTACAATTACAATGACAATTTAGTTACAATCTTAAAAGCTAAAATGATTGAAAAAAGGAAAATAACAGATCTGCACAGAACTAAAAAACAAAAACACACTTGCATATAAACTGAGAAAGAAAAGAGAAAGAAGAAAAAGAAAAAAAAAATATACTACAATAACACTTCTCAATATCTACACACTAACCTAAATCAAAAGAAAAAATAACATGAGGAACAAAGTTCATCAAAAACGGTGCACTGACATTCTCACCACCACAAACAGAAATACAAAAACCGATATATAAAAAAAAATGTACGGGACTGCACAACGAGAAACGAGGAGGCGTGCAGAGGCGAGAGCAAGACCGGTCGCGGTGGCTAGCGCGGATCTAATATTGGAAGCTTAAGCTGTTCTATATGAACTGTGCGCCTCTTTTTAGGCTCCTGAAGACTGTCAATCGTGACGAGATTATGTTCCCTGATCGCGGTTACCCTGAAAGGACCGTCGTACCGAAGCAGCTCCTTCCCCCGATTAGTGGACAGTTTGCGATAGACGATAGTACCTATCTTGATGTCGCCCACCCGATCACGCAGTTTGAGGTTTTCCCGCTCCACTCGCCTACATTTCTCCCGTTGTATCTTGTGCCGCACCTTGCCCCACACTTTACGTACCTCGACCCTATTGGCCACGATGTCCCTGACGCAACGCTCGTTCGCAGTGGTATCCATCCAGTCGCGACGCTGCCCATTCAACCCGAATAAAACCTCGTTCGGTGAGAACCCAGTGACGGAGTGGATGGAGTGGTTGTAGGTCACGATTGCCTTCCGCATAGCTACGTCCGGCTCCAAACCCTTCTCGCCCTGAAACACACGGAGGTGATCGCTCAGAGTGCTATGCAGTCTCTCAATGCTACCCCTACTTTTCGGATGACCCGGCGTTGTGAAATGCCACGCTATATCGAGACGCTTCGCTTCTTCCCGTAGCGCAACGTTATCGAATTCTCGTCCTCCGTCCGAGGAAATTCTCCCAGGTACGCCATAGAATTGCATCCAGACGTGAAGGGCCTCTAATACTGCTTCTGCGGACTTGTCGAGCACCTGATACCCCATGGCCACCTTGCTAAAGAGGTCTATAATGGTGACCCACTTGTAACCCCTCCAGGTGAAAGTGTCGATTTGGAGGTCTTGGAGAGGCGCGTCCCCTGTAGGCGTCTCCTCCTGGATACCCCGCGGGGGGTGACGGTCGTATTTTGTGCGCAGACACACTTCGCACGCACCGATCGTGTCTTGAATGGTTTTTTTCATCCCCCACCAAAAATACCTCCTACGCAACGCGTGTAATGTTTCATTCACAGCACGGTGGTTGGTTTTACCCTGGTGGTACGCGAGTGTGACCTCCTTCTGCCGCTCCTCGTCCTGAAGCGTTTCCACGGAGTACCTACACCGGATAAACGACCGATCGACACCGATCCTCTCGCAGCGCCATATACGTCGAACCTTGTCCCAAATCGTAGCGTTCCCCACGTAAAGGTGGTGCACTTTCCCCGGTTCCGATGCATCCAGCAACGCCCTGCAAATTTGATCGTCGCGAACCCCCGGTTGAGACCAGATGATATTAATTTTGCACCGACCGTATGTGCGATATTCGATTTTAACCGTCCCTTCGGTTCGCGTTTTCCAGATCACCTGGCGACGCTTATCATTGATGATTTCATCAATTTCCTCCATTTCCACTGGCCTATCGCCCGCTGAGCTCCCGTCTCCCGGCGACTCCGCACCACCCTCTACTCCTGCACCACCAGCTTCTCCCTCGCCGTCTGGTGTCCACTCGCTCAAAAACTGCCTCACGTCGCGGGACGGCTCACCTTCCTCTACGGCATTGATCATAATCGCTCGGGACAGCCAGTCCGCCACGACGTTGTCCTTCCCAGGCTTATAGACAATCTCGAAGTTGAACTGACCCAAAAACTCCTTCCATCTCGCGACCCTCGCCGAGGACTCCTTTAGCTTCCCGACCCATTGCAGCGGCTGGTGATCGGTATGGACGCGGAACTTCCTCCCGAAAACGTAGGGCCTAAAATGCTCTATTGCCCACACCACGCCCAGCAACTCCCGCTCCAAAGCACTATACCGGGTCTCCGCGTCTGTGAGGCGCCTGCTCGCATACGCCACGGGACGATCGCCCCCGTCATGATCTTGTGACAAGACTGCCCCCACCGCGTATTCGCTAGCATCGGTAGTAATGGTGAACGGCCTAGAAAAGTCCGGAAACGCCAGTACCGGTTCCGCCTGTAAACGATCCATGCACTTACGGATGTTATGTTCCATTACCGGCGTCACGACAAGCTTAGCCCCCTTCTTCAGCAAATTATTAATAGGGACCAGATATTCCGCCATATCCGGAACGAACCGGCGATAATAGTTAAGTGTTCCGAGGAGGCGACGGATCCCTTTTACATCCCGGGGAATCGCCATACGTCGAATCGCTTCCACTTTCGTAGCGTCCGGCTTGACACCCTCACGAGAAATCGTATGGCCTAGGAAATTGATCTGCTCCTGCCCCAGTGTCGACTTTTCCTTGGACAATTTAAGACCGAACTGCCGTACCCTCTGAAAAACCCGGCGCAAGTGTACCACATGTTCGTCCACTGATCTACTAAAGACTAACAGGTCGTCCATATAGACCTGACAGACAGTTTCGTCAAGGCCCCTCAAAAATTCGTCCATCAGTCTCTGGAATGTAATTGGAGCGTTCTTGAGTCCGAATGGCATCCTAGTAAATTCGTAGTGCCCCCTTTCAAAGGTAAAAGCCGTTTTGGGTTGATCCCGGGGGTGCATCTTGATCTGATGATAGCCGGCTTTAAGATCTAACGTGCTAAATACCACCGCTCCGCTCAGCCGGTCTAAGATATCCTCAAAACGCGGAATCGGATAACGTTCGTCCACAGTGTTATCGTTTAGGAGCCGATAATCTATCACCACCCTGTACCGTTCGGTATTATCCCCTGGGACCGCCTTCTTTTTCACCGCCCATAAGGGGCTGTTATACGGCGAAGTGCTGTTAACGATGATCCCCTGTGTCAGCAGACTGTCCAACTCCTCCCGAATGTGCTTGCGGAGCGCCTGAGGATACCGTCGTTCCTTAACATAAGTGATCCGTTCTTGTTTCAGCGGGATCTCGTGGACCGTCCTTCCCGTCACGCCTAAGATCTCACCTTCGCGAAAAAAAATGTCGCCAAATTCCGCCCTGATTAGATCTCTCCAGTCGTCCACTTTATTAACCGCGCCTATCCGCGCCTTGTTTCCACTTACGAGTTCCCGACATTTGTAAGTCTATTGTCCGAGCCTAATGCTCCAGATCCCCTGGCTGTTTCGGACTCTTGCCCCTGCCCGTCCTAGCAGGTCGCACCCCACTATCACCTGGTATTCCCGGGTCAAGTTACCCACTATATGTACCTTTAAAGTTCCCCCTTTTTCCACCCAACGACCTAAATCGATCTCTGCTTCTCCCTCTACCTTACACGGTCCCCCCAATGTAATTAGCTGGCAATCGCATTTTCGAATCTGAGTTGCTCTCTCTCTATCGCACAACTTATCCAACGCCTCCCGAGTCATTATGGTGCTAGAACTCCCCGTATCTACTAAGCACTTCACTCCCCCAGACACTTTAATTATAGGCAACCAGCATTGCTTACCTCGGATGTTGTTACATATTGCTGTGCGGTCGCCTCTCTGCGAGCACACTCCTCAGATCCCAGCTCTCTGCCTCCTTCCGGCTGCTGCTCGACGCGGGTGGCTCCACCTGCTGCCTCCCTCTCCTCCACTGCCGCTGCTCCCTGGTTCTTCACCATCCGTCTCCGAAGTATCCGAAGCCTCGGTGACCTCTCCTGAAGGTCCGCTTCTTCGAGATGGGATGCGAGTTCTCTTTATCTTTTGCATATTTACCTCCATCGGTTCATCCCGCGAGGCATTTGGCCTTCTAACCATATACGGGCATTGTCTGGCTATGTGCCCCTCGGTTCCGCATTCAAAACATTTAGTACGGGGACACTGGGCCACCAGATGTCCCTGCTTTCCGCAACCGTGGCACTTCCTATCGTCTCTTCGAAACCCATTCCTCGTTCGCTGTTGTCCTGACCTCCTTTCTCCTCCCGCCGTAGGTCTGTCTCTGGTTCCATACGCCTGATCTTTCCTTCTCCAGGTTGTCTGCGTGTTCCGAGGACGTCTGTCGGGTATCGTGCTCCATCCTGGTTCCTCTATTTCCATCCTGGATTCTTCTTCTCTAGCGCTGGAATCTACCATATCTTGGGCACACTCGATGAATGTGCGATCCCGCGGTAGGGAGTCTCTCTTTCCAGTTTCTTTGGCCAGCTGCACCTTGAGAATCGTCGATAGAAAATTCATCCGACCTTCTACCTCGGGCGCACTCATTGTCTCCCGCATCTTCTCGGTTATCCTGTTGTATCTGGCAAGTAGGATTCCCGCATATTGCCCGGCTGTCTGGCGAGGTGAACATCTTTCCCGAAACATCTGGAAGATATCCTCTTCCGGGGTCCAGCGTCCTCCGCCGAAGGCTTTCTTCAATCTTTCCTTGACTATCGGCCATGGTGTTTCTTCGTCCGCCTGGATCTGGTTCAAGATGTTACGTCTCACGCGACAAACTAAGGCCGCCCTCAAAGATTCGGCGTCCCCCTGGGGTAGTAGGTCTTCTTCTACCTTAGCCTCGATCCTTGCCATGAGACGATCTCCGCCCTTAAGGAAGTGGTTTAAGTCACCTACCTCGCCACCAAAACGTTCCAGATCCGAAATCGCTTTCCTCAGATCTTGGCATGTCGCCGTTTTAATCCTCATCCATGCCATGGCATTAGCATGTGCTTCCGCTAGAGTATTCCTGGGTAACGGAGGGAGTTCCGGCACAGGCGGTGGCTGAACTTCCTGGACTTGCGGGTTTTCCTGTATATTCAAAACCGCTGGTCTTATCAAGCCGTCCATTGTTTTTTTCTTGGTTTTTCGGAGAAATTACGGAAGAGAAAAAATAAAAATAAAACTTCGAAATATACGGCGGAAAAAAAAACGAGTCACTTACTGCGATAGCCTGCCCGTTCTGAGTTCCCGGGTTTCGGCACCAGTTATGCTTGGTCGAGACAAATGAATTAAAAAAAAGGAAAAGGTCAAGAAGAAACAACCCTCACGGTTCCAGAAACAATACTGCTTTATTCATGAAAGTAATCCTCCTTTTATATGTTTGGGATGTTATATGGGACCTAGATGTTACAAAAACTTCTTCATAAAAATCAGCTAACCAAAAGAGCCACTTTACACTATGCATTTTGCACCTTTTTAAGATCTCAAAAAACGCTTTTGATTAAACCCTCTAAATCATAGGTTCTTTAGAGAGAGAAAATTTTAAATATTGGCATTTAAGCCCTGTCAGACTATTATAATCAGAATGAAACCGACATGATATTAAAACCCATTAAATTTTACACCCACATAGCAAGTTTAATCAAAATCAATAGAGTCGCTTTTGAGAGAATCGTAAAAAGGTGTGAAAGGCATAGTATAAAGTGACTCTTCTGGTTAGCTGATTTTAATGAAAAAATGGCTGTAACATCTCGGGCCCATAGTTGTCCACTTCAGAGACCTTAAGGTATGGTGTCAGAATTGGGGAATTAAAATAAACTCCAACAAATCCCATCAAATAACCTTTACCCTTCCTCGTAAACCTATGACACCCTGCCCTACAGTATCCTTTAATAATATTCCGCTTGTTCCAGTTGAACGGTTTCACTACCTTGACTCCTACTTGACGAACGTCAAACATGGAATCCGCACATTAGACAGAAACGACAAGAAACTGCTTGCCGCTTTCGATTACTTCAACACTTACTGGACAGACGTTCTAGCCTTCCACTTAACTACAAAAAGGTCATCTAAATGACCATCAGAAGACCTATCTGGACTTAAGGAGCTGAGCTTTGGGGCTCTACTAAACCATCAAATTCTTACCGTTTTCAATTCTTATAGTCCAAAATCCTTCGAAAAAACCTCAACGCTCCTTACTTTGTCACAAATAGCTCATCTATATAGACCTTGATATTCTTTATGTTGCTATTTGGCCCGAACCAGGTATCAATCTTTCCATGACAAAACTCTACTCCTACTGTAACCCACTAGTTTCAATCATAGTACTTTACCTATTTCCGATTCCTGACAAATCTCAACCGAGATAACTTAATGGAGTTTTCCAACGAACAGTTTCTCTTCATGTGTTTTATCTAACAGCTGATCTATCTAGATGTATTACCAATACAATTGTAATTATCAATAAATAAAAAAAGTTTATCATTCATTCCGGTTTTTATTCTTGGTTTGCTCGTGGATTAAGGGGTGGTTTCCACCATTCTGGTTTACTCAAAAATGACTAATAGATGAAATTTCACTAAAATAATCACAATTTACCACAAATATTTTGTTTGAATTATTAATGTTTAAATTGTAAATAGATCTTTTGGTCATTGAGAGAAGACCGAAGTATGGAAGTTGTATTGTTTTGTTACATTAGATTAGCTTGAACAAGATGAAATTTACTTGTCTTTATTTAACGTAATAATAGACATTGAAAATAAGAGACTGAAATAATTATAGTTATATAACTTTCTTTCACAGTTATGTAGTGAAAAACTTTTTTTGAGGTTTTGGTCCTGAGGGGTAAGAAACTTAAAACCGAACGACAATAACAATCCTTATTATAAAACAAATAGGCAACACCACTGATGTAATTCTGATAAATAAGGAACTGTTTAAAAGGTGTCATTAAATGATAATTTTCACGACATTTTATTAAGTATAAGAAGAATGATTGCGTTATCTTATCGGGAGAATATGGCAGCCTATCTAGTTTCTGTTTTGCGTGTTACCTTCCTGCGTGACATGGTAGCTGTGAAGGGCCTACACGCTTCTGTAATTACCTTTTTAACTTCTCAGGAATAACAAGAGTATATTTTGAACTTCGTAAGCGTTTAAAAAAATAAATTTAAAAAATTTAAAGTTTATTAAAAAGCCAACTTGTTAATTGAACATCATTAGAAAACCTATTAAAGTGAAAACGGGTATATCTAGGTTAGGATGGTAAATCTGCCTCCGCGGCTTTTTCGACTCCAACTTGGGGGATCAATTTGAAATAGAATAAAAATGATTCATCTAAATTTGAAGCTTTTAAATTCCTTAAATCCTAACCCTACTATACCCTTTACAAAATTAAACTCCCAGCAGCTCTTTGCGGGTCTGAAACATTATAGCTTATTTTAAATAGTATGAAACGCTTTGAGGTTTTCGAGAATAAGGATCTATGTAAGGTCTTCGGTCCTAAAAGGAGAGGAAAATTGAAGAAATAAGGTTTTCAACGCGGACTCATAGCTTGGCGTGAAAAAAAAAAGGTGTATGCAAAGTTGTTAGACTTAGTGAAGAATGAATTCCATCCATGGTTCACGAAACCATCTTTACGCCGATAAGTGCGTGCCCCACGTGAATATAGCTTTATAAAGGTTCAAAGATTTGTTGAAAAGTAACTAGACAATAAGAATTTTTTGTTTTTCGTTGTTTTTGTTCAAAGGGGACTTGGTCCAGGATAAAGATTTAAAAAAAAAAATCCTAACACTTTAATGACTATTAAAAGTCAAAGAGGTAGGTCTAAATCCCAAGTTAAAGGATTGCGTCAAGTCTGAACCCAAGGGTTTGGGATTGCATGGAAGAGATCGGGTTATTGTGCGGACATAATCTAACTTTTTTTTTTTTTTTATATCCACATTTATTGATATTTAGAAATGTATAACTGTATAAAATACATCAAGTAAATGAGGTAGACAATCAGTAAAGTGACACGAAATACATGTAGAATAACGACTGAATGGCAGCTCTCCAAATTATTCTAAGGGCCATCTTCTTTTCAGACGCCTCGGAGGATTATCAGGAATTGAAGAGAAAGAAAGAATGGAAACCAGTGAATTAGAGTATTCCAAAGAATTATCGATACCTGGTTCGGGCTAAATCAATAACATATGGAACATTAAGGTCCTTATGGATGAGTTTATTCCTGACAAAATTAAGAGAATTCAGGATTTTAAGAAGGATTTCGGATTGTAAGGATTGGATAGGAGAGGTATTCGATGGTTAAATAGATCCCCATACCTTTAAGTTGTAAGTCCAGATAGTCATGTAGATGAGCTTTTTGTAGTTAATTGGAAGCTTTAACCGTTTGTATAGTAGGTGTTAAAGTAGCCGAATATGGCGAGCACACACATATATATATATATTAAACATCTTTTATTGTTTTTTACAACTGTATATACACATAAAATGAGTAAAATAGGTGAATTACAATAATAGGCATGAATAAACATGTAAAGAAGCTATCCACTGGTAGCACTTCAAACTTAGAAATATTAAAATTCAATTTTCTGCAAGAAGTCATGTGATACAATTTTTTTTTTCATTCTCTTTGTCCATGTGGTAAAACTTATTTTTTGTGTGAATGCACATCAAGTAGATATATTTTTCAGCTAAATGCCACGGATGATAGCAAAAAAAAAAAAAAAATTTGCCTAACCCTTGAGCATAGAACAATGGGTAATTTGAACCGCTCCAGGTATCTATTCCCCCAATATGACTACAAAATGAGACGTCTTGAGTAATGGAAGCTTAAGTGGATAAAAAAATATATTTTATATACTTTTGAACGATTATTTTAATAATTAAAACTCATAAAGAAATAATTAACGGTTGTAATAGAGAAATATTAAACTAATTCATAGCTTAAGTCATAGGGGATAAGTGCGTTTTGAGTGTATATATTTTTTCCAGCCTCTATATCATGCACACCACATTAAATGATGATTAATTTAATCACCTTGATGATCTCACGTATTTGAGGAGCCAATGTGAAGAGATATCTGCCAAACCCACCTTCATTTATAGAGAGAGACTGAGATCAATCAGGTAAGCAACAAATTGAATAAAGTCCCTCTTTGATCAAAAGTGAACCAAGCTTGACCCAAGACCTTTCATCCGGCACCATTAGCTTCACAGCTAATTAAAACCTGGAAATTAATTGTAATGTATGAGGAATTACATTTTCTATTTGTAGTTTTTACATTAGGCGCACATGTTTTACATCATATAATGGATGTAGGTGCAAGTGTACATTTGTTAGTTATAATGTATACTATATTTGAACCAATTTTTATTTAAATATTAAGAAAAATTCACGTTGAATCTAAAATCTGATTGAATTAATAAATTTTTCTTATAAATTTAATTCTGTTTTGAGGCATGTATTCATTTTTTTTTATTTAATTTTTTTTTTTAGTATCACTAAATAATAACTAGTTTATATCATTTAATTGCTTATGACGTCGGTAATATCATTAGTTTCAAAATAATATGGGAAAGCATTTGTTTAATTGTTTATTTTATTATTATTACTGATTTTTTATTATAATTTAAAAATATAATTTGGTAAAGCAATTGTTAATATTATGTCACTTATGTTAATAACGCATTTGTTATGTTATTCATTTTATAAATGTTTTGATTATTATTTATTTGAACGAGCGGTGCCTACAGAAGATTAGTAACTTGAAAGAATACAATTATTAGCTCGCGTCACTGTGCCGGAGGACTTTATCTCGACATTTATCCCCTGTCCTCACCCTCTCTACCGAGTAACCCCCGTATAGTTTTAAAAAGCAAGGTAAGGGTGAATAAAAAAAATAAAAAATAAGAAAAATTAAAAAAAAAAAGAAAAACATAACTGAATAAACGCGTAATTTGTAACAACAAACGCATTTAAAAAAAAATCATTGATGTACAACAATAGACTAAGCAGCAAAGTTAAGACCTTGTAATACTTAATTAGTCTGGTGTATAAAATTAAATCAAATTTTTCTTATGCTTTTATTTAGATAAAGTTTATTGTAAAAATAATCTAGAATAAACTTCTCCGTTAGTGAAACACTTTTTAAAAATTATTGTATTTTTATTAACAATTAAAAAAATAAAATAAAAAACTCCGGTAAACGTTTATTTCCATATTAGGATCATTATAGAATGACGTGGATTTAGAATGTTAGTCATATTTCTGCTTCATTAATTTAAAATTATAAATCTTCAAATGGTAAAATTATTTTATTTCCATATTAGGATCATTATATAATGACATGGATTTAGAGTTTAGTTATATTTCTGCTTCATAAATTGAAAATTAAAAATCTACACAGGGTAAAATTTTTTTATTTCCATATTAGGATCGTTATAGAATGACGTAGATTTAGAGTTTAGTTTTATTTCTGCTTCATAAGTTGAAAATTAAAAATCTTCACAGGATAAAATTATTACTTGAAAATATGGATAGGGTGTATCAATCTTTAGTGAATGCCCCTATATTTTGCAACTGCCTTGTATAATTGCACTCCATGTATAGACAGAAAACAGGAGCCTATAATAAGGATGATATTTAATATCATTTTTTATTAATTGATTATTTTCCTTCTTTGTTTTATTTAAACTATAAATATTCATTTATTTCCGTAATTTTCTTTTTATTTCTACCCCTTCATGTAGTTATATAGAATAATGAATAGTTGAAAATCATATCACATTATATCGAAATTTATAGTACTTTTTCAAATTTGTGAATTTCTTTGAAGTAAAAGATACGTGTATGTATTTATGAGAATATACACTTCTATATATCTTTGGGTCACCATTTAATATAATAAAACATAATGAATCTATTAATTTATGTGTTTGTAAAAAAAAAAAAAAAAGTTCTTAAAAATATGTCTTTTAGATACTACTTGATAAAATCTTACAATTTCATGTGATCATTCGTTGTGCAGTTAATCAATTTAGTCACCCAACTTCTACCATTAATCATTTTCTCTTCTTCATTAATAACTGGCGAAACAGACTTAGACACATTTCTTATTGACATGGTAAAACAAAATCAGAACTAAACCAAAGTTGTACCACTAAAACCAATAAATATATACTTTACATTTAAAAACAACTTTATTGTTAATTAGCTAAAAATAAAAATAACGTTTACATTTAGCTGATAATATTTTTTTTTTCAAATTAAAATTGCTAACTAACAATTAGGAGCTTATTATATCAATCTAGATATGTCCGTAGATAGGTCCATGTGTGTTGTAACATTCAATAGTTTTCTAAGCTTTCGCAAAGTTCGTTCATTACTACAAATCTCTTCTTTTTATTTTAAAATAATGAAAATTGTCTCAATCTATTATTTTGAATAATAAAAAAACCCATTTAATAATATGTTTGGTTTGCAGTGAATTTCTGTTTTGACTATTAAATTTTAAGACTATATATTACTTAAGACATTTAAGAAATGTTTTATCGTACTTATTATTTGGTTTATTTATCTATCTTCTTTTTTTTTTATCAAATCTGCGATACTGTAATTATTTTTCTTGATCCTGTTTTTGCAACAGATACCAAACAAATAACAGCGAAAGGCCTACAGAAATAAATAATGTCGTAATAAGGGTAAATAAGAACAAAAAAATCCCTAAACTGATTGTTCAATATTTAGTTGTTGTTTTTTTTGTCAATTATCTTGAACAGATAGCTTTGTCAAACAATTAAAATTAGGATTTTAATCTAGTCATCTGTATTACTTTCTTGAAAGTCTATTTTTTTTTTAAATCTATCTCTCCTTTCTTCTAGTATAACATTGTTTTGATTTTAATTTAAAATGGCACTAAGCTAGAAGTAAAAATACAATAGCCTAGGGCTTGAAAAAGGAAAGGTATGAGGAAAATGCTAAACAGCATACAATTTTTCCTGGAGAAAGAAACCCAACTAATTAAAAACATAATCATTTCGAGAGCTGTTATATGTATTCATATTTTTTTTAATTATGCAATTAATGTTTCTAATTAGTTTTGATTAAGTGCTTGTCGATAAGCTCCTCATTATTATATTATATTACAAATGAATGAGATTAAAATGAAAACAAATACGAAATTATGATACAATGATCATATTTAAGTTACCCTCAGATAAAGAAATTATTCGTGAAGTATCTCGCTGACATCCTAATACAAGCTTACAGTTCGGATAAAAATAGTTTAAATATTTAATTTCACAACTAGGACGAATTATTAATAAAAAATTAATTAGAGTCTAAATAATTTAAAACTCACCCTAGAGTTCATGATACCCTTAAAAAAATACTACACATACAAAGATCTATGTAAGATTAAAAAAAAATACACAAATCCGGAACTCTTTTCTTAAACTATCTGAGAAATACCAAGCATTCGATATGTTGTTGACCGACGCATCCAAAATTGATGATAGCATCGGTTGCTTAATCTGCAATAGTTAATAACAGTCCATGTTCAGTCTGCCAGGAGAGTTTCAGTCATACTGAGAGCTTTACGTCAAGACAACGTAAAACGCTAAACCTTCAACTAAGACTTTTATATTCGATACTTCTAAATTATCCACCAGGCAGAAACTTAATGTATACACTTATTTATTAAACCAATTCGTTCTTAAGCTTGCTAAATATACAGACCTGCTAAAGAGAAACACATACGAAAAATTCAAACCTTTCTATCGCTATTTTTAGACTGGCAACGAACTCACCACCATATGTTTCAAACGATACTCTACATACTGACTTACGTTTTCCAACTACTACAAACCACATTCGATCGATTATAAACGATTTTACGACACAATAAATGGACACATAAACCAACTTGTGCAAAACATGGCTGCAACTGACATACCATCCATACCTCGACGCAGGCTGAAAAGGAGTTGGATGAGGGACCTCCTGACCTGAAAACATAGTTCAGCCTAAAGTCAGGTGGACGCACCACTGGATGCTGTCTCCCTCAAGCCTGGCCATGCCACGTTTCCTTAGATTTTAGCACATTTGTTTATTTAATTTTTTTTACAGGTGTCAATAAATTGTAAAGTGAAAAAAAAAATACAAGGAGCTTTTATATCAAACTCCAAAAAATCATCATGGGTTATTGTATTGTAACAGTCATAGAATATCTTAGCAGTCATAGAAAGCTTATCATCACCAATATCCATGATTAGAGATATATAAACGAATAGTGAAAAGCTAAAATCAAATCTAAAACTATACTTTTGGTATGGTTACCAGCCCATTAAGGGATCCCAAGAAATGAAAAAGCTGACCAGAATGGAGGAAGCAAGGGAAATAACAAAAGTAAAGGAAACCACAGTGGGTGATAAGGTACTCTACTCTTTGAAAATACTACTGATAAAATAGGAGGATAGCTAAAAAAGGAAACCGTACAAATTTGGATAGTAAAAACCCGATTTCCTACAATAGTAAATCAGATCTATAGCTTCCAGTAAAGACGAAGACATACAATACTAAAATTGGCCACTGTCAGTTTACACTTCAGTACCTTCTACACCTAGAAGCACCAACCTATGAAAAATCCAAAAATACCATACAAACTCCAAAAAGCTTGCTGATTGAGCACACACTATTAGTGCAATCGAGGATAAAAGATGACCTAAAGAAAACCGTTGGGTCACACTTGACTGTTCCGTTGGGCGGGGTGACCCACCGGTGGGTCAAGCTTAAGTATCCTGTAAGCCGACGTGCGTCACAGATGAGTCACTTTTTTTTTAGGGAATAAGTTTATTTTACTTTTATAAACATTATATGTTGTAGAAATTAACAAGCGTAAGGATTTATTTATTTAATATTTTATAACTTTCAACTTCCCCTCTCAAAGGACTCTTATCGGCTAATTTCACTTGATTTGTCTTCTTTCAAAATATTATTTAGCTGTGCGTGATTTCTTTTTATATTTTTATTCCCACTATATGATATAAGAACATTCTATATAATAATAATATAAGAATAATTATTAATACTATAAGAACCTTTTTTTTTTTTTTTTTTTTTTTTTTTTTACGTATTTCCAGAATTACTCCTAGAAGTCATATGTGTATGCAAAAAATGTTATAATCTCGCATTTAGCGAATTGGAAGCATGGAACTGTTGTGATTTCGTATCAAACACTTTAGGGCTTGCAAGTGTGAGGCCCCATCCTATGAAGCGTAAGCAACTAACACAGTCTCGCCTCACGCGTACAAAGGTTGACATTCGCCCCCTTGACACGTGAGCACTTAAAGAAATACTTAAGACAAAGAAAACACATAGCCACCCCAATAAAATTATTCAAAATTGAGGGTAATGCCACTGAATATAATTATTCATAAAATAGAAAGTATATTGTACATAATTACCAAAAAAAATGTTTAATAAATATCTAATATAGATGGTTCCGAAAGTCAATTTTAGTTCTAATGTGAAGTTTATATTTTCATTTATTTATATTACTTAATTAAGAATTTAAGACACCTCAGAGTTTTATATTACAGTCACAACTTTATTTTTATTGCTCATATGGAAGATGGAGGTACTTTCTTTTACGATACTCTCTCGGGAATTTCTCAGATATAAACCTGCTAGAGTTATAAAGAGAAGAACATACCAAGTTTGTTCAACAAAAACAACAGGAAGATCCCTTCGTTTGATTAAAAGTTAATTTCGGCCCGTTCGAAAAGTAAGTTATTTAAGGTTTTACAGGCGAGTTCCTCCGAACTCTGGCTAACGATTTAAAAAGCAACAGAACCGTATTTAGTTCTCTGTTTTAGTCGTTTTTTATTAGTTGGCTAGGTTTACTCCAATCTGTCTGGTATCTCTCCTTGGGGCCAACTTAAATAAAGGTAAATATTTTATTCGTTTCCTAAATGGAATATTAAATTGAATTCGGTCTTTCCTATTTCAATTAAGAGTTATTCAAGAATACAACACAGCTTAACTTCTACCCCGAAGATTGCTTGAAAAGTGAATCATTAAGGAGGTGCTGCATGAGCAATTTTAGTCATGGCAATCGACTAAGAAGTTTATCAAAGCACATATAGGGTAACCAATTACTGACACTTTAATGAAAATTTTGTGGTTTTCAAAAATTGCTTACATATTTATTGACCGATTCTTGCCATTCAAAATATTTCTATTAGGCCAACATCTATTCTCCATCCTGCTCATTGAATATATCAAAAGGATGAATTAATACATTTTCTGCGTAAAATTCGGATGCAAGTTTTTCCTCTTATTGCTGACAGTGTTAGAAACCGATTCCTGACACCTTGTACCAATAAATTACAAAACAGTTATAGGATTCAAAGCTATCGTTCAAGAAACATCTTTTCTTCAAATCTTTCTTCACGTTAGGAACTCAATAATATTATCAGTCTTTAATCACAACACATGCAAGGGTTAAAATTTGAAATTTTTTTAAGTTTCAAACGCTTAAAATATATGTTTGAGTGAAACATCTCTCTGAATTTTTAAACATAGTAGGAAAATCATAATAAAAACCTATCGTCACTATCACGGCATCAAAGCTTGGTTGAACCTATTTCTAATGGACGGTGTAGTTGTTGGCAAGGACCGGTGGCTTAATAAATGCATGATTATATTATTGAAATGTGATTGTCATCACTTCGTTTTTTACTGTAAAAACATTTTTAATGTGATTGCATGCTCTCATATATTTACTTCTATATTCTTATCAGCAATCTTCCGTACACAGCGTGCACAGGATCTGTAATGTGATTTTATAGTCGCCATCTCCTACGGTTCTCTTTCGAATGAGACTTTTGTCTTAAAAAAAAGACCAAAAAAAAACCTAGTTACTTAGGCATCGGAACTAAAGTTCTATGAAAACCCCAATCAATAACAAAATGTAAGTAATCGGTAAAAGGCATTTTTTTCGAATACCCAAATCCTAACACCACAAAAGTGGTTGTTATAATAATAATTAACACATAAATCGTCTATTCTTATTACCTAACCTCAATAGTGGATTATATAAAAGAATTTAAATTAGAAACAACGAAGAAATAGCTATTATAGATGAAGTTGGGAGCCATCTCCTTAGCAAAAAATCTTAACGATCACACACGATGACACGACAGAAGAAGAGAGACTGTGGCTAAAACTACATTCCTGCGGAACTATCATCTATGATGACTTTATAATGATAGTAATACGTCAGAAATTACATTAGATTTATTTAGCGCCGATGCTTATTAATATGTGGCCCGAAAGTCTTATTTTTTTTAGCGATTGGTCCTTTACCCAATGTATAATATATATATATATATATATATATATAATATATATATATATATATATATATATATATATATAATATATATAGAGAGAGAGAGAGAGAGAGAGAGAGAGATGGTAGATTTGTGGAGAAGAGCCAGAAGTCTGTAATATATTATAAAATTTATGTTGGGGGATTGCCTTTTTTTTATTTTTTTTTTTTTTTTTATTATTCCTTAGTGTCTTTTTCTATTTAATTGCCATATAATGGTTTTTTTTTGTTGTTTTTTCTATCATTTGACAGTCTTTTAACTTAAATGTCAATATAGTTTTTTTTTTTTTAATATTTTAGAAAATTAAAACCTAACGTTAGAGAAGTAACAACTCATTGAAATGTCCGAACAACCTTAAAAATATTAAAATATAATTCTCTGCAAGGCAATGATAATTTTATGCGACATCATGACATCTTAGGATTCCGGGAATTCGTATTTTTTTTTCATTTTTAAAACTTATTTTTCTGTGTGTCCAAATAAAGTAAATATGTTTGTGTTTTTTATGGAATCCATGGAATTACAACAAGAAACTCAAAATTTGATTTTCCTCCCTAACCGTTGAGAATCAGACTGAATATGAATATGAACTTTTTGTTTAACTTGAGGTCAATATATTATGCTCCTACAATATACAACGTCCCGCAGTAATTTCGTAGAACCCTGTATAGTCTCTTTTAACAGACTAAAATGATAAATATCAGTATTTTTAAAGTTTTTATTTTTCCTAAAAATCTTATATGCATTTTAAGTGTTCATGAAAAGAAATAAATAATAATTATTGGGTATCACTGTTCTACAAAAATGATAGTAGTAGGATGTTATTGCGGCTAAAAAAAAAAAATCATTCATCATAAGTATAAAATCATAATTTAAATAAACCTAAATTTTTTGTCGTACTAATTACACTAAAAAATTAAATCCACCTTTAAATTACCATGTAATATTATCTTATAAAATCTAGTCATTTAAATTGTATATTAACTTTTCGGAATCATCCGCTATAATCAAGGTTTCTGAATTCAATGATCTAAAATACTAACATAATTATTTAAAATTATGTTTGCACATTTTTAGGATTCGACAAATAACACGTATAATAATAAAGTGATTATAGATGAGGAAATGGACGATGATCAAAAGTAAAGAATAAACGGAATGTCGAGTAGATTTAGAGTCTTGTGTAAAGTTATTATTATACATAAAGTTTCACTAAAAAAAGGAATTTTTCAGTTTAAAAAAGACAACCAGAAGATTTCAAGTGTGGAATATGAGCTTCAGATAATTTATTTTTATTGATATTTCAAATTTAATTTTAAAAGTTTAATCCTCACTAAAAATAAAGGCGACAATTAAGTTGTAATTTCTACTTAAAAGGAACAATGCATTTTTCACACCCTTTTTAACTTTTAATCAAGAACTTAATTTTTATTTATTTTTGACGAATTATGACGAAACTATTAATGCTATGTTATCATTATGTCCATTTTACAGCCCAACTACCACAGATTGAAGATAATTAAACTATTTTGAGTAAAATTAAGAATAATGGCTATTGAACGTAATGTCAGCTATCTAATCAACGTCTCTTGGTTATAAAAAGGAAGATTTTTTTTTTATTTAAAAGAAGAAAAAGATGTCTAAATTGTTGACGAAGTGAAAAAGTTTTACATTGGAATGGACAATAAGAATCCAGTGGGCTAAATCAAAAGGCGAAGTCGATTCATCTCTGTTGATCTTTGCAATTTGTCTTTGGCATAGAACCAATAAATCAAACGTTCTTTTTAGACAATCCGTTCAGTGATTTACAATTTAAAGTTTGCTCTTCAATGTTAAATTACTATTCAAAAATCGCTGAGATAGTAAACATTGGTTATACTTTTTATTAAAAAGGTAGAATTTTAAGCAATAATTGTACTATATTCTGGTAAGTGATTTTTCTTCTATTCTATATATCAAGCTTTACTTCATACATGTGTACATAAGATACCTAGAAAACCAAGCATTTTCGAGGCAATTAACACAACGATCAATGTAAGAATCCTAGACAGGTTTAAATTTAAAACAAAACCCATCATATAAGAAAAAGCCGATCGGAAAGAATGAAGCAGCACTGACCAAAAAAGAAAGAACAATGACCAAATAATGTATACAACTGAACACAAGGAAGTGAAAGTTTTCGAAAACTGTATTTTACAACACAATGAATAAATATGCAGAGTGAAGAAAAGTCGTCAGAAAGAACTACCCAGTGGTAGCTGTTCACTAACTATTTTAAGGCAGTAGACTAGTTTAGGTATGCCACTTTCTTCACAATCGCCTCGGAGGGTTATGAGAAATATTTAAGGAAAATAGATTACGGACAAGGGGGTTTTGTGGGCAGTGAGTTAATATAAAAAGAGGTGTATCTAACACGGATGTCTGAAATAAATGGGATGTTTAGGTCATTATGGAGGAGTTGATTTGTAAAAAAATAAGAGGTATGAAGGATTTTGGATTGTAAGGATTGGATAAGGAAGGAATTGGATTGTTTAGTTGAGCTCCAAAACTCGATTCTATATTTCCAAATAGGTCTGATAATAGTGATGTAAATGAGTCTTTTGTAATATACTAGAAGTTTTGAACGTTTGTCTAGTAAGTTTTGTAGTAATCGGTACCTTCCAGCAGTTTCTTGTCGTTTTAGTCTCGTATGAGGATTCCATGTAAGACGTTCGTTATGATTGAGTCCTAGTATCGGATTTATTCAACAGGTATGAGAGGTTTCTATTTGTAACTGTATTTGTTTTCATTAGCCCTGATAAGGCCCTCAGAGTGTAGGCCGAAACGTTGGCACACAATAATACAAAAATAGTGAGTTTTCAAGGTAATCGCAACCTCACCCACCTCCTCTATCAATATATTTTCAACAGTCAACAGTAATCCTATCACTTATAATAAATATGAATTTTATTTTAATCTCAATAAATCTAAAAATCGGATTTAAAGGAACTTCCGCTTTTACGGCACGGTGTTAGAAAAGAATTATCAGAAAACCATTTTGGAAATAAAGAAGACCAACAGTAAACGGGATACAAAAATAAAGAGAAGTGAGACATAAAAATATAAAGAGTTGATAAAAGAGAGTACAAACGTAAAAGTGAGAGAGCTAAGTAGGGTATTCCTGTTTAGTAGAAAACACTAGGGACGTGAGACTGCAAAAGATATGAGGGCGCGGAGCCCTTTGGTAGGGAAGCTTTTACTAGGGGTCCTCTGGTGGGACTGCTGCGCGAGTATGCTCCATAGACCATCCCTCACCGCCTCAGATTTTAGTACTCCATTTCAGCTCTCCTTTCTCCGGAGTTATATTTTATAACAC